>JAVHNF010010768.1:3713-15634 GCA_034783455.1 Micropsitta finschii | reverse complement strand
GGGGCTTGGAGCAAGCTGCTCCAGTGGAAGGGGTCCCTGCCCGTGGCAGGGGTTGGAGCTGGAGGAGCTTTAAGGTTCCTTCCAACCTGAACCAGGCTGGGGTTCTATGGGTGGGCTGGCAAGGGCTGGAGGATGCTCTGAACCCAGCCGAGACCCCAGTGGTGCCTGTTGCTGGTGTCAGCACCTGGGTAAATGGTGCCGAAAGAGCAGCTCTGCCTTTCTGCCTTTAAATAACTGTGGAAGAAACCGTGCCCTGCTGTTATGGAGGGGTGGCTGTAAGCGAATGGCCACTCATATTTGTGTGTGAGTGACCCTGTTGTCCTTGATGCGCTGTGCATTTGGTGCTGGCTGTTGTGTCCTACCCTGTGCCATTGAGGAATAGGGCTGGGGTTTGCATCCTGTGCAAAAAAGCACGGTCTCTGCTCCTAGAAATGAGCAGCATGACAGGAGGGAGCAGGGCTGGGTTGTCAAGGGAGGCTTTGTAGGACAGAGCTGTCACCAAAACCCCTCTGTGTGCGGGTACCACTGGCTTTGGGTTTGGTTCCTTTTTAATCTCTATCTGAATGTTAGGCCTGTGGAGGAAAGCAGCCTGACGTGAATGCAATTGGCATATTCTAGAGGCAGTGGGAAGAACTGCTCCTGCAAGTGGACAGAAGAGGGTATTTATTCCTCCTCACCCAGGAGCTCTTCCCTGCTGCAGTGAATTGCAGGACATTTAATGCATGTGCACCCTGATGAGCCAGGCCACAGAATGGAACAAGCCCAGCGTTGCCCTGAGTTCCTTGGCTGGGATGAATGGGGCTGGAGAGCATCCCACTGAAATTTGGGCTGCTCTTTGCTTGTATTTTTAGAATAATTGCTATAAACATTCTTTGGGATTGTTTGGGGTTTTTTTTTTGGTTAAAAACCACAACAGCCATTTATATATTTAACAATATATATTTTTATATATATATAATTTCTAGATCAGTACATTCATCAGTACTTGTTTTTCTTCACAAACAGAAGAACTCTTACAATAGTAGACTTTCTAAAATAAATACTATTAAAATAGAGCTTCAAAATAAATATTCTATACAAAGAAAACCTTCTGTGGTAACTTCTCAGGGCGTGTATGTGGTGGGGTGGTAACAGAAGGGGGAGCCTTTATCAGCGTAGGAGAGGAGGGGGAATGCCCAGTGCTGGGAAAGGGTGAGGGATCATCCGGTGGGAAAGCCAGTGCCTGGGGAGCAACGGTGTTGAATGGAGTAGCTGCTCCTTGTAGCGGCACTGGGCTGGAGGGTGCAGGGGGGGTTTGTCTGTCTGTTGAAGCCGCTCTGCTGGCAATGAGCTCCAGCCAGGGATGCGCTGAGGCATTGCCCATGAAGTCACCCCTTCCTGCTTCTGCGTGTGGGCAGGGGACAAAACCCGGCCATGAGCCTGCATTGAGCAGGTCAAGGCGATAAAGCCGAAGCACCCTGCCTCCCTCCTCCTCCTCCTCCCGTGGTGGCACGGTGCCTGTTCCAGGGGAACCTGCCCTCACCTCCCCGCTTGCCTTTGTCATCCCACCCCACTGCACGGACACAGCCGGAGGCCAGAAGCATCCTGACAAGGTTTGTGCTCATTCGTAGCCATTCCTCGGCCTGCAAGGGGGGACCCGACCTGCAGGAGGACGGCCAGAGCTGGGGTTGCACCATGCCCATGGTACATCTCGGGGTGGCAGGAGACCCAAGTACCTTAAAAGGGGATGGGAGAAAGGAGGCATTGGGACGAGGGAAGAGAAGGGATAAGGAATCCTTGATTGGAGACGTACCCTCCAGCACAGCTCCCTCCTTGGCTAACCCCAACCTTTATGAGTGCTCTGCAAGGAGCTCAGCGCTTCCTTGCCTTGCCTTGGACCGTGAGCTGATGGAGCAGGGTCTGACCATGGGGTTGAGAGGCTGAGGAGAAGAGGGGGGGTCACTCTGCTACATTTACCACTGCTCTAACACATCCACTAATGCTTTACAGTCTTCCAGCATGGGACCAGCTTACAGGACTTATATATTAAAAGAAACCAACAGAGAAATAGTTTACAGCTATGTACAATGAACACAAATCCATACGGGATTGCTGGGTATGTACATGAGTGTAGATTGGCACAGTGGCGACCACTCCAGCGTTGTGTTTGCTTGCAAGGACCACGCATCTAAGCCATGGGCTTTGCTATTGCAGGTTTTCAGCACATGTCCCCCACTGAAACAGCCAGGGACAGAGGGTCAGAAGGGCAAAACAACCACTGGTGGAAGCCGTTTGGATACTGTATGGTCCCAATAGAGGAGGGCAGCATTTTCTAGTCTATTTGCATCTTAGCAAAATGATTTCTCTTATTAAATACAATACCTTATACATTCAACCAACAGCTCAGCTGGTTTGGGGTTGGTTTTCCTTTTATCTCTTCCCCTCCAGTTTGTGCAAGACAAATCAGTACAGTTCTGGATCCCCACCTGCTTCCTTCTTTCTGGTGTCCCCAGAGGTGTCAGCATGAGGATAAACTACAGGACTTGGTATCTGGTGACAGATGTAGCATCCCTTTTCCTATACCCGCAGTTGAGCTTAACTAAACCCCAGACATCCAGGTTGACTGAGTTCCAAAACCAAAAGACACCCCAAGTCCCATCAGTACGCTCCTGCCAACCCCTCCGCAGCAACTGTATTGCAACCAAGTCAATGGGATTCCTGGGAACGCTACATGAGCTCTGCCTATTGCTGGTCTAATTGGAGATGACATTTCACTGTCACTGCTGTGCATTTGCTGAGGAAACTTCCTCTGATTACAAAGGGGAAAGACTGGATCAGGTTCCTGCATGCAACGAGTACCTGCCCACTTATGAGTGTTGCATGGCTGGACAGAGGTTTTTACTTAGCACCTTGTAGTTGTCGAGAGAAAGGGGTTACTGCATCCTCAGGGGTTGCTGCACCCGAAGGGAATGCAGAACCAGCCCCAGGATGGGGGCAAAGCCGATGATGTTCGCTTACTGAAAACCATGGGCACACTCTTTAAATAGCCTCTCTTCCCTCCCCTGGCTTTCCCATGTGTTTGTTAGCACTAAAATAAACATGAACAGCATTCTGTACACTGAAAAAGACACGTTTCTGTACAGAGGCGGCAGAAGTCGAACAGCAGCAATAGAGATGGGGAATGGGCTATGCTCCAGCAAATGCCATTCATCCCCCAGACACAAAAATCTTCATAGTTACTGAGCAAAGAGGAGCTTGCTCCAGGAGGGGAGGTACGGGATTGATCTCCCTATAAAATACACCCAGGTGTATCGGACACTCAGGTTTTTGTGACTTCTCAACAGAGCTTAAGGGGTTTCGAGAAAGAAACACCGAACGTCTTCCATCTGTGGCGTGAGTCAAGATCCAGCACCGGGGAGCAAGCACGTGCGCGGGGAACTGGGATTTGAGCAACATCCTCCTGGAGCGGGTTTGTACTGGTGGCGTAAAATTAACATTCCATTGAGCAAAACCTGTGGATCAGCTGCAGGCGGAAGGATGCGGTGCTGGAACAACTGCCTGAGCACCGGCTGCTGCCGATCCTCCCGGGGAGGGAGCACCCTGCTCCCAGCTTGCTTTCCAGAGGGTCCGAATCGCGGTGGCCAGGTGGGTTCAGAGAGAGCACCATGCCTGATGTGGAGAGGCCCTTAAACGAATGAACCGTATCTTTACTTGGGGTTCCAGACCTTTGAGGGACAGGGAAGGCTGTTGAGAAACGTGTGTGCAACGGGCCCTTCTAACGGGGTGCAGGTGGGGAGGGAGGGAACAGAGACTTAACCCATCACCTTCAACAGGCTGCTGGTAGCGAATAGGTTTGGAAGGGAAGCAAAACTGAGAAGCCCGCCCTGGATATGAAGCCAGTGCAGCTTTTTGTAGCTGGGAATGGGTATTGCTTGTGTGGCCGCGCCTGCCGAGCAAGCAGTTAATGGTTCTTGTGGTGTGCAGGCATGGTGAGCAGCCGTCCGTCCAAACCAGGGGTTTCTAAGCAGCTGTACTTCACGATAGACATAGGTTTGCAGCCTTCACTTTACGTTATTAAGATTCCTCCTTTGGCCCCATCTCCTTAAACTCTGACCAGTTCCAAAACCCTGAATAACCCAAAGTGCTTCAGTTTGTGGAAAGAGTTGCTTCTGCTTTCTTCAGAGGCAAAAGACTAACGCTATCCTCAGAACACAGGTTATTAAAAAGAGCCGACGCCACTGTGGAGCGTCCTCCCACTCCCCATCCTCCCAAACTATCAAAAGGGCTTCTCTGGCCTGTTTCCTTTGCTCTCAGGCAGTGCCTTGCAAATGACACTGTTTGTGTTTTTACATCTGCATCCGGGCCGGCTCACTTGGTCGTAGCATCTCTGGGACAGCTTGACGCAGCCGGTGGCTGGCAGGTAGCAGAGCAAGCAAGGGAGCACCAGGGAGAGGGCGCTCATGAAGGACCAGCGGGCACAGCAGTTTGAGTGGGAGCAGGAGCAGGGGTGGTCGGCACATGTGCCCTCGTCATCCTCGTTGGTGCAGTGGTAGAAGACGCCCTTGACGAGACACATGCAGGTGGAGTAGTTGACCAGGTTCTGTGCCGAGCAGAGGCACTCTTGGTTGCACACCCAGCACGAAGGCAGTGTCCGGGGCAGCGCGCACTCCTTACACTTGCATTTCCCACAGGCTTCGCACAGCAGAAAGTGCTTGTCCAGTTTCTGAGACACAGGTTCCTTCAGGTCCAGGGGTTTGCAGTTAATCACCTTGGGCTGAATGCGAACCGCTCGGGGGGAAGACTGCTCCGCCACGGGCGCTGGGGCCATGTGGTCCAAGAGCCTTTGGTCTGAGGAAGTGCTGCTGCTGCTGCTGATGGAGCTGGGGCGCCCGCTGAAGGAGATCCAGGGGTGGGTGACATCCTGCTCACAGCGCTGCTGGTGCTGGTTGGTCAGGACGGGTTCATGGGGGCCTCGGGGACGTTTCTGGGCTGCCAGCTGGGCAGCGGTGGGGTTGTCGGTGTAATCGTTCTCTATGTGAGTGGTCTTCATTTGGTCAATCGGCAGGATGGTGAGCGGGTGCTGCAGGCGCCCATAGGGGATCCGACTGTCCAGCAAGGGCTGGACCATCACGGAGTTGGGGACAACGGTGATGTTGTGGGGAATCCGGGGCTCCATTGATCAAGCAGTCTGAGTACGGGTGAAGAATCTGTTCTTAAGTATTCTGGGGGAAGGAGAGGAGAAAGAAAGGGGGTAGGGGAGAGAAAGAGCGCATCATTATTGAGTTACCCTTGAGGGCCTTGAGCAAGCTGCTCCAGTGGAAGGTGTCCCTGCCCGTGGCAGGGGGTTGGAACTGGATGAGCTTTAAGGTCCCTTTCAATCCAAACCATTCTGTGGTTCTACCCTACAACCCTGGATCAACCAGGGCTCTTTACTGAGGCTGATTATTATGCAGAAGGTCTTCTAGGGTAAACTTAGAAGGGAGTCAGAGCATTTGCCCGTGTACAGAATATATCACCCTTCACCTCCCTAACCTTGGTCATATACAGCGCCTCGGGTCCTGGGAGGGCTTCCACTACTGCAGGGCCTTGAAGTGCCCATGTCTCATTTTTTCCGGGGGAAAGCACATCTTAGGGTTACTGCTGTATGTTCACACGCATTTTTGTCAGCAAACTGCCTGAAGTGACTTATCTAAGGTTTGGGGTTTTCCCTCAGTTGACCCTGATCCCGAAAAGCCCTGATGCAAAACTGTGGCTCGTGGGAGCATCGGCCTGGTACAAAGATGCTTCGGAGCATGGGGTGAGCACTCAGCCTTGCTAACCCTGAATCTGCCCGAGGGAGGATGGCTTGGCTTTGGTGAGGAAACGTCCTGTCTCCACTTGGAGCCGCTGGGCTTGGAGGCTGCTTTCAGCCTTCCTGCAGGAGGTGGAAGCTCTTGCTCAGCAGCTTGCCCGGGTGCAAAGCAGGGCAGGGGAGAGCACACGCACGGGTCAGACTTGATTTGTCACCTCCTGCAGGTAACCAGGCACCCCTCTTTGAAACACTTAAGCGGGCTAATACTTGCTTTGAGCGCTGTTTACCAGCTAGGCCAGCTCAGCCGTCTGCTGCCGCAGTGTCTAATTTCATTGAAAGAGTGCAATTTATCCTGGAGTCAATCCAAAGCTTCAGTAGGACAAGAAACCACAGGAAGTAACTAAACTTAAATCAAAGAACGGAAACGACTCGGTTCAAATTTAGAAAGTGCACATTGTTTTCTAGTAGATGTGCCATTTCCTCATGGGGTGACCTTTATTCATAAATAATAGAATGCTGAAGAGCAGTCTAAGGAAAGGGTGAGGAAAGCTTCAGAGCAACTTGCAGGAGGGGAAAAGCTTCTGGTACCGAGAAAAAGGAAACAGTGCACAGCTTAAGGCATTGCCAGTTGTTTGTGTGCAGATAAATGAAGCTTTTTCCAACAGCATGAGAGAGTTTAATCTTAGAGCAGTCTGAAAAGCAGTCAGGAAAAACATGCATCAAACTGCAGCCAAGATGTGTGTGTGTGCGCACAAGTAAATGCATGTGTATTGCAAGAACACGCTCTCCTCTAACCTCAGCACAACAAAAACTGGAGCATGAACTAATTACTCATTTATGGAAGGAGAAGGGGAAGTGCATTTTTCTTTACCCACTGAATAATGTTACCAGAGGCCACTCTTACATTAGTAAATCATTGCTGTGAGAGGTCACTTGGCATTTGAGGGGCTGAAAACCTGCCAGTTCTCCCAGGATCAATAGGAGTGAGGGCTGATGCTGGATGGAGACCAGGGCAGTGACACAGAGTGGGAAGGCACATGGCACCTCTGGGTGCTGGCACCGGGTCCTGCCTGCTGGGCTCCTTCTGTCTGCTGCACAGGGCGGGCAGGAAGAAGTGCTTTATCTAGCAGTGATGATGATTATTGGAGTGCAGTCCTCAGGCTGTTTCTCTTCACAAGTTAAAATCCTCTGCTGGGTCTTAGCCATCCATTTGGGTGGTTTTATTTCATTATTCATAGCTCACTGACATCCTGACTCGAGCAACAAGAGAGTTTTCAGAGCATCTCTTCTTATTTACTGTATTTCAGAGTAAAAAGCAGCAATGATTCTGACAGCTATGGGGCATTGCTTTTCTTCTGTATGTCAGAATCCTATGTCATGATATAAAAAGGACTTGCTGCAAGTCCTAGTTTAGCAACAGATTCGGTTCTGCATGAGCTAGGTGGTTTGTCTGCAGCAAGACTTTGACTTCACAGGGTTTTGGGGGTTTGTTTTCTTTAAGGAGAGATGCAGCTGTGTTGGCTGCCAGGAGTAAGTGCAGCAGAGCTGATGCTAGATGGAAGGTAGCTGGAGGAAATGGTGGCACACTGAAGGATGTTACAAGCCTGACTGTTCCTTCACATCCCTGGCATCAGTGCCTTCAGTGCCTTTCCCCTCTAGCACGAGGGTCTGTGTTCTGGTCTGAACCCACTCCTCCTTGTTATCAAGCCTCTGGAGTTTGGTCTGTTTGCCGTATATTTAGGCTGGATCCAAGGAGCATTATTTTGTTTAAGGTGCAGTGTGTTTCAGCACTGTATGGAGGAGAGCTGGGCAGCATCCGCTGCCTCCATCAATGTAAGCAGCCTCACTTGGTGCTGATTTACCCAGCAGAGCAGCTCTGGTGGCACATGGAGGGGTTCTGCTTCGCTGAGGGCACCCTGCAGGGAGCCCCAGCACCATGGGAGAGCAGCGAGCAGGAGGGCAGCAGCCCCGGGACAGGAGTCAGCATCTGGGCTTTACATTAACTCTGTAATTGCACAGTCTGCCATGGTCCAGAACCAGCGATGACATCACATGGAAGTTATGTTATCAGATTAGTTTAGAGACATATCATAGCCACAGGCACCCTTAGAACACCCAAACCCTGGTACACAGACATGGCCATAGGCAGGCAGACGTTAAAGATGGCTTAACTAGACATGCTAATGCTGATCAGGATTTTGGAGTTTACTAGCACAGAAGGGAGATGGACCCTGGATTAAATACTGCACTTCAGGATAGTTAATGTTGAAAACTCCTCATCTTTTTCCATTATAATGCTGCTTCGAATTGTCTTTCTAAGAGGGAAACGATTTCTGCAGAACAAGAGGAATGGAAGCTCTGACATGGCAAAAGACCAGCAGATATCTGGGCATAGGATCCGTACTCGGATAAAAGCTCTGGAGTGAAGACAGCAAAATAAGGCCCAGCTCTCCCAATTCCCAGACCCCTGCTCTGGACACAACCTCTCTCTTCTTGAAGATCACTTTTAAATCACTATGTATACACACCCTACCAGCTTTTAGTGCTAGTGCTAGGCATGGTTCTTCAATGCCTGCCCTGCCGCGGTTAACTGCTCTCACTTTTCAAGCTACTCTTACAAGACATAAATTTCTGGCATTTATAGAATTTTCCAAGGACCGTGACTACGTTGCTGCTGCTGGTCCTGCCACAGGAAGTTTCAGCAGTGCATAAGATTGCTGATGACAGATCCAGGTCAAACATCTCGTGTGCTGAGCTAGAGAGTGAGCCGAGTGGTGCTGGTCCTGCAAGCAGGCTCTCCTCCACTGGGATCTACCCAGAGGATGACAACATCAGTATTTAAGGATGTGGTTACTTCAGGTTTTGTGCCTGCATGCATCCCCTAGCACGTGCCTTGAGCATATCCTTCCCTGAGCTGTTTCTGCCTTAAGCTTCATGTCTGCATCGCATGAAAGAAGAGATTGTAGCAAAGGGTACTAGGCAGCTGTTTACGTACACAGCACTGCATCTCTCATGGTAAAGAAGAGGAATCCAGTCAGGTTCTCAGGTTAAAGGACTTGTGCTGGACCAGAAGCAAGTCAAGAAGCCAGGCTGCTCCCATGAGACTGGGTGTGTGCATGGATCCTGGCTACTTCCTTGGGAGATCCTCCGGGACATCATAACTTGACCATTTTTGGCTGCCGTGCTCCCCAGAGAGGGGAAATGCAGCTGCAGCCAGTCTGAAATTGTTCCAGGATGACTGGAACAATACAACCAAGTCATCCTTTGAAATGCAATCAGTTTGCAGGATACCTCATGACTGTTCACAGGAGGATCTGCTGTGATGTCTGCTCAGCAGCAGGGAAGCTCATTCCCACTCCAGAAGCAGGACACGATGCCCTTCTTTCCCTCCCCACTGGGAACACACCATGCACAGGATGCTTGTCAGGAAGGACAACATCGCCTTGAGCAGCAGTGTTGGTATCTTATAAACTGCAGCTTCATCCCCAGTCAGAACTAATGTTTGGGATGACCTGGCAGAAATTAGGACCTTGGAAAAGGACGAGAGCTGAAGGGCTGTAACCCTGGGGTTCTTGCATTGGCTCTCAAGGCCTGTGCAGGTGAGCAAGCTGGGGTTCAGAGGGTCAGGCAGCTGAAGTGACCTAATTCAGCATATGGCACATGGAACCAGCCACTGCCCGAAGCGGCCCTGGATAGAAGTGACAAATGGGAGGCACTTTGGCTGGGAGGGGATGCACAAGGGAATAGGCTGAGCTGTCTCCACCACCCCCTTCAACTGGAGTGCCTGAAGGTGCCTGCGGCAGCTGCCCACGGAGGGGATGGTTACTAGAGATGAACTGCAAACGTTAAACCCCCTAAGAGAGAACACTGCTTGTAGGACTCATCCGTGGTGGTACGGAAGGACTGAAGTTTGTGGTGCCAATGGTGTGAACAGATCCTCTTCTGGCAAGGGCAGTGGGGTTGTGCTTGCAGATACTGAATTAATTGCTCAAATTGAACAGATTTAATGGAACCAGATGTGTCATTTAAAGAGAACTGTAGATTCAAAGAGAAATACAGAAGAGACAATAAAGCAGAATAGGTCAGAGATACTCAAGCTATGAAACTTTATGCCTTTGCTGTCCACTGCACTAACCCAGCCAGACTCTAAATTGCATTTTAATTGAGGAAAAAAAGCCATACAGAATACTGGTAAACAAAATCAGTTAATCTTTGATTGTCAGTAATTACAGACCTATTACAGCATTAACATAGGCACAGATTCACTGGGTGCACTTGCACAGGCAATTGGCTGAAAGTAGACAGCAAGAAGGCAAATTCATGAGTCTGCTCCTGCATTGGGATTTCCTTGCTCCTTAGAGGTAGGTGAAACAATGGAGCTCTTTTCAGAGCAGACATGTCAGCAAGCTCCCATGCAGAGGAAACTTCTCTTCCCCATGGGATCCGGGGCCTGGATGGCTGCTCACCACATGCAATTTTCAAGTCAGAATGGACTTCCTTCCAAGGAAGTACAATGGATTCAGAAGTCAAGTTCGCAAACGCGCTGCGGTGCTGGCTTTGTCTCTTCAGCAAGAGACTGCCAATTTCAAATTACTGTTGTAGCAGATAATTGCAAGTCCTAAAGTTGTAGGAAACCAACCGTTATTTTCAAGTGTTTGGGTATAATTTCAGACTCAAGCAGTTTGTGAGGTTCTTGGGTCACAGGAAATTAAAGCAAACGTGACCGTATGTTTTAATAGGGTTTTGGACTTGCCTCCATCCTTTTATAAAAAGCTACATCCTTGCAGGCAATTCCATGTAAAAGTTGTATGAACCCCCAGGAAAGCTCACCCTCGTTAGTGTTTTCAGAGCAGTTTCTGAAACAATGAGGTTTAGTATCTTTATTTTCAAGGTGGGGTTGGTGACTTGTCTGCCATGTACTGAAAACCAAAATGGAGCTTGACTTAAATAGCTCATGAGTGCAGAAATACAGAATGTTTACAACTGTCTCATTACCCCTTAGTTAATAATCTTAACAAGTTCTTCCTCATGTTTAACCAATGCTCTAGATGTATGTGGGAACAAGTCCCTTCCTCTCAGCATCCTTTTAAGCCCAGAAGCAGGTCCTGTCTGGAAACAATCCTGCAAAACCCAGCCCTGGGAAGCACTGATGCGACTCAGCCACATCCCCAGTGCCCACAGTGAAAGTCAATGGGAAAACATACTCCCACAACCACCTCCTGACACCCAGCACCAGGTAAGAGGTACCACAGTTGCATGCAGCCTGTTTCGGAAGGATGCAGGGAATTTCCACATGAGATGCTGCAAACATCTGAACGTAGCCTTCAATGCCATAGAAAACCCCAAATGTGCTGTTTGGTGTGGGTTTGTTAACAGAGACACCACCAGGATGCTCAGAGCAGTAACGTAGCCATCAGTAACTCTTTCCGTCCTTTGTAAGCTGCATGTACCAGATCAGGGGTCACTTTACCTCTTTCTAATGAATTATGCCTTAATTACACCTCATGAGCAGCTTGTCCCTTCTGTTGACACTGAATGGCACCAGTGTCAAGGAGGAGCCATTTGCCTCAGCAGACAGAGACTTCCCCTGGGGTTGCTGGTGTTGGATTGTCCTGTGCATGCTCCTGGGCTGTGGTACAGCCTGAACTACTTGCCTGGAGCTCTGCTGTGAGTCAGCAATGGTGAAGGGACAGACCAGAGGCCTCTGAATCTTGTCACCTCACAGCTGGATGACACTTCCTCTTGGTTACTATGATACTAGACCTGTTATTATCCAGGCAAAAGCTGTGTTACAGTGTCTGAAAGCGATGCGGCCATCACCTCATTAAGATCAACATGCAGGTAGGAACAGTTGCAGTAAATGTACTGCAGGAATTGGCTCATTTTCTTTGCTATCTGGGACGCACAAATTTCTAAAGCAGGGCAACAGGAAGAAAACAAACCAAAAAAAGCAATAGGCTCTTTACAGGTAAGTCTGAATAGAGAGAAATCATCATAATTGCGAACTATGTACTTTGAAGTAGCACAGCGTCAGGTCAGGCGTGTATTTCAAGGCCTGTGCAAGTCAGCACCATTCAGACTCAATGTAACCAGAGCAAAATTCCTCTGAATTATCACTGCTTTCAGAACACCCATGGTGAGTCTCTCTCCT
>JAVHNF010010734.1:26279-36387 GCA_034783455.1 Micropsitta finschii | reverse complement strand
TTAAACAGGG
This sequence comes from Micropsitta finschii, assembly GCA_034783455.1. Lineage (NCBI taxonomy): Eukaryota > Metazoa > Chordata > Aves > Psittaciformes > Psittacidae > Micropsitta > Micropsitta finschii. The sequence continues at coordinate 36,377 of JAVHNF010010734.1, read as the reverse complement.
GAAGTTTAGATTGGATATGAGGAAGAAATTATTTACCATTAGGGTGGTGAGACACTGGAACAGGTTGCCCAGGGAGGTTGTGAATGCTCCATCCCTGGCGGTGCTCAAGGCCAGGGTCGATGAAGCATTGGGTGGCATGGTTTAGTGTGAGGTGTCCCTGCCCACAGCAGTGGGGTCGGAACTAGATGATCTTAAGGTCCTTTCCAACCCTAACTATTCTATGATTCTAATATTTCTTTGTATTAACTACTGTGTGGAACTGTGAATATTGCTGTGTTTTGTTTTAACACCTACTTTCTGTCCATTATTAACTCCAATGATCAAAGAAAGACATCTTGATAAAGTTAAATACGTGGAAGAAGTACCAGTTCTGAATTTTGTTCCTCTCTGATTTTACTGAATACCTTCTTGTTCCCGGGAAGAGACAATGATGTCTTGCTTTCCTTACATACACAGCACTTATAATGCTTACTAGAATAAGCACTTCCATCCTCCTCAGTATTTCCACAGAAGTTTTCAGTTAATACAGTTTTCACCATTTCTCTGAACATGTTCATAATACTTTTTCATTTAAGACCTGGATGAACACTTACAGATGGATCTACTGATTTATACAATGCAATATGATTTACTCCATTCTTGTTTCTATTTCTTACAATAAAGAAAAGCTAGGAATTGAGTACTGATCAATTAACAGCTATCTATAGCAATACCCTCTTCTTTTTGTGTAGTGGTTTCAAACTGACTCAAGTTCTTTCCTCCAGTATGTGCCACCAAAAGCTTAGTGGGAACAAACACTCCTGCTCAGTTACTTAACTTCAGTGCATTTCCCAAGTTCATTACAACTGTCTCTTGAGCAGTTAGTGAGTCAAATTAGTCCACCTTCAATTTCTGCTGCTTTTCTCTTTATTTCTTTTCCTGGCATTACAGATCTACCACAGAACTCTTAAGTTACCATATGTTAAACTCTGTGTGATGAAAGCTATTCAAAGTTTTATTTACTGCTGCTAATCACTGGCACAGTTCATCTCATCCCGGGTCCTCTGTGTTCTTACTTTAAGTTAAGCCCTAGTATAATCTTGCAGATTTTTCACATTCTACCTTTTTTTTTTATTATGAAGTGATCAGTAAGTCCTTCTTAAAGAGGTCAGCAAATAGCACAGACTAACCTGTCATTCAGTATTATCAATACTATTTGTCTGCAGCTCAGCCTATTAACAGTTAAAACTCACAGGAACTCCTGAACACCATTTCAGCCTAATACCACATTGTTTGTTCCATCACCTCCAGCATTTCATGTTCAAGTAACACCGCTTTCTACTTAATCACATCAAACCTGCCTTCCTTCCCAAGACATCTTGTGCTTGTAGCAGAGGTAAATTAATCAGTTTCTCAATTATAACCTGATTTCTCTTAGCCTCCAACTATCTAATACAATCCCCAATCCAAATTATGCAATGCATAATGCATGAGGTTAAATCTTACATTAGGCTAGGCACACAATCTCAACTCCAGCCTCAATCTTCAGAAGTTTTCAGTATTATCTCTCTCAAGCCACAGACTGGCCTCTCTATATAACAGCTTTCCTTTTGGAAGCAGATAAATTTTTTTAAAAGATGCGTGTAAATATATATCCTAATTTACATTCAGAAAGAGAGAAATAACTGCATGATTTGCACACAAACACACCTATAGAAAACTGTACAGTCACATGCAATATCAGATTTCGTCAAGTATACTGACATGACTGCAATATGAAACACTGTGTCCCTAGACAGTTCAAAGACAGCTGATTAAACAGGGAACCTACTGAACTGGAAATCACCCCATTAAAATACCAACATACAGATCTTTGTTAGCAGCCTTGAGACAAACAACTGCAGGAAAGTAAATACTGAAAGATCTTAAACATACACAGATCATTAAAAAACACAATATAATCATGAACACACAAATCAAATATATATAGATCCTATATATGATCTAATACACATAATCACTAATATAGACAAATTATATATTTATAGATATTACCCTAGTCATATCTGTTAAACAAGACATGGCACATAAATTACTTGATTAAAGTACTTATGGTTGTCATATTTTTCAGTCTCCAAGAGGCTATGCTATTCACTCAACATCCTTACAGTTAAGAGGGCAAGCCACCAGTGAATGTCAATCTTCCCTGCTTGTGAGTATTGTCTGCTTTGTATGAAACTTTTAACTGGCAATTAAGATTTGCCTGATAAAAATAGGATTTTAAAACCGTATTCTTCAGAAAATAGACTCTAAAAAATGATAAACAACTACATTTACTCTCCAACACAATTATTTCAGTTTACAAGTTTTCTTTTGTGTACCTTAATTTTCGAACTTTGGCATGAATTTCCTACTGTGTTTGCCATGGTAACCAAGCAGCCTAAGCCTCTACTTGAAATTCTGTTTAACTGTTTAGTGTTGTATATTGACCAAGATACATTAACATCGTAATGCATTCCAAAGAGCAAAGTGAGCAATTCCCATACTGAAGGAACTGCTTTATTAACTATTGCAAATCTCAAAAGATTTTTGCTGTTGTTTAACATGGGAGAATAATCAGGAATCTTCATTTCATAGCTACAAAATAGAGAGAATACACTCAGGTTTGAGGAGCAGGGTATATTCAATATGTAAGTAGCTACATTAGATCAGCAGAGTCTATTTGACACTATCTTCTCTCCTGTGAGAGAAGACTTTACATTTATGTCAGAAAGGAAATATTTGTTTCAAGAATACATTTGAATGAGAAAGATATTCCACACATTAAAGCTTACATCCTGGTGGAAAACTGCTCTGTTGCAAGAAAGGCCAGGTAACTAGCTAACATCTTCCAAGATCTTCAAGTATTAACATTAACAGGGCAAAGCCAGGCCACAGTTGCTAGCTTCTCTCTGTATCTATTTTGAAGGAAGCTTTCTTCAAATGTTTATCTTAAATAGAGGCTCATGAGTAAGAAAACACCCAATTTAAGTGCATGAAATCTTTTCTAATTCCCAGAAAACACAGTTAAACATAATAAAATTTAATTAAAAAAGAAGTAGAAAAACAGATTAGGAAAACCTGGGGAAAAAAAAAAAAAAGCAGCTTACTGCTTAGTTTTTTCAATCTTACTAATGCATATAGTTAAAAAAACTATTAAAAAAAAGCCCTAACAAATAAATATAAAACAAGTATGGGTTGGCTGGTCACCTCTTTACAGTAAATAAATGCACCCACTATCACCGCATGTTACTATTCAAGAAAACCTTTCATTCTTTACTCTGATCATGGTTCAAGACCCAATGAAATAGTTCTGACCTGCTATATAAATGCAAGCTTATGATACAGAGAACCATCTTCAAGAGTACCCAAACTACAAAATAACCCCCCTGAAAGCTTCCCTACAGAACTACTGAGATAGTTTTACCATAAAACATAGCACGTTCTTTTCATGTTATCTGCAAAGAAAGCTGTACTTTCAGCCTTTCATTGGACTTTACTGTCTACAGCTCCTCCAGTATCTTATAGTTCATTTACTCTCCTGCATCTAAAAGGATGTAAGATAGCCTCACTAGGTATCCCACAGACAGTCGGACTGCTAAAGCTATAAATACATTTTCTGCATTTTGTTCATCTGGCTCAGCTCTTAGGAATCTTCTGGATGAAACATCCTACCTCTCCTTAGAAATCTATTCTTTATTTCCCATAGAATCTGCAGCCTATCACACCACCACAGTATTTTCATTACTCAGTTTAACTATCAGCAATAACTTACAGCAGGGCAGGTCAAAGAGCAGGACTCTTCTGAATAGTAAATGTTGCACGACTGGGATTCATGTGAGACCTGGCAATAGCTCATACATCTAGGGAAGGTTTTATATTATTTATTCTCTCCTGTCTTTCTTCTCTTCTTCTGTTTAAGAAATATTGATTGCTTTGCTCAGCTAACTTAAAAAACAAACAAAAACCAAAACACACCCCCCACCCCCAAAAAAAAAAAAAACCCCACACACACACGAAAACCCCACTCTTCGTTCTCCAATTTTACATTAGACACCATCTTCTCCTAGTAGCAGGAGTTGAAAATCACCTTCATCAACACAAGCAATCAGAATTTCATACAATATTAAAGCCATCTTTTCAATGCCTTGTACAACAGCACTAAAGATGCTTTCTTATTTCTATTGGTAAACCTCATTTGATGTATCTTTGAATTGCATTCATCTCCTCCTGCTTTCAACAGCTGTATCACACGCTGGCTCAGCTTGTGATCAACATTACACTCTGGTTATCATCTTTTCAAAGTTTTCTGGCTCCAAGAAAAACTCCATATGTATTTTTTTTAATGAATTTTAACTTAACTTACTGTTAAGTTATCAGCTTGTTTCTTCTTATAAAATACCCTGATTACAAACTGATGCCTCTCAACTTTAAGAGAATTTTGCCACCACATAAGTGCGCTTACTTCTTTGACTCAATGTCAACAATTAAAGTACTGTTTCCAAAACCACTCCTAGAAGACCTCTACTTGAGACTCTTAAGGTCTCAACAACTGTCACAGTAAATCAATCCTCATAATCAGTAAATTATGTAAAAAGATATAAAAAACTAAGCATTTTAATTCTCTACCCATTTCAGAGCAAAGTGAGTTTAAGGTTCTAGTACTCCCTCAGTTAAAACATCTGCTAATCTAAAATTTCTAGTACATACAAGGACATAAACATGAGTTCTTCCTTACTAGCAGAGTGTCACACTAGAAACACTGAGCAGCTGAACTTCAAATAAAGCTGTCTATATAATTCTCATTATACATTAATATTTTCCCACTGCAGGGAAACTATCTTTCACTTTAAGAAAAACAGAACACACAGAAGTCTACTACCTCAGAATTTCAAAAGCTAGAACTGAAAGTATCATGAAGCAGTTAAGAATTCTCAGGGCCTTGGGTTTGGGGAGCAAGTTTGTTGTTGTGGTAGCAGGCATGTGTTGAGTAGCACTCTTGCATGTTTTTCTCTAAATACAATCAAGGGTGTGCCTTAAGAAAATACCTGTTTGTCACTAGCAGTCAAATGGGGTTTAGCAGAAGTTTTGACTATTAGGAATATGGAACTGATTTCAGAATAGCAGAGAGCATACGAAATACTCACAGGCACCAAATGAAGTTAATGCTGCAATACTACTTAGAGACTGCCACATGCCACATGTAAAGAATAGATCTCCTTTTGTAAAATTGTAATCCACTGAAGCACACATTTTAGTCTCTTCACTTTTGAGGAACTGAAAAAATTAAGTGTATCATAACAATTACTGCTTTCCTTAACTACACTTCATAATTAAGTTTGCAAGGTACACTTAATATTTATGCTTAGTTAACTGTAACTCCTTTCTTAATAGTCACAATCTAGAAGTTATAACAGAGTCATAGCTCTGAAGTAAAAAAGTAATAGCTACCTTTCTGATCTCCTCTTTATTCCTTATCCTCCAGGGGATCCTTTCATTTCCTCCCACTCCTCCAGTCTAGTCACTGTTGCCTACACTTCTAATCAGTCCTTTCTCACCTGTCTGTAAATGCTGAATGAGGCATGATTCAGATAAGCTGAACAAATATATAATATATTAGATGTAAGAAATAAATTCAAATAAAGAAAATAGGTATGTAAGTATCAAACAGCTTCCAAGTAAAACCACACATTCTGGCACAATTCAGCAACTGTTCTCATTCAGTTCACAGGCTCAGCTGGCATACTTGTTAAACACTTATTAAGTTACTTTCACTGGAAAACTTTAAATTGACTCAGCTCTGTAAGAAAAACTGGTTAGAAAGTTGTATCTGTTAAAGACGACACTCATTTAAATTAGAGCTCATAGACTGCTTTCCAATGAGCCCCAAAACATGGAACAAACTGGAAACATTACATGACTGAATGATAGCATCATCTCCATGTTGCTCACCTCCTCCTCATGCACATGCAAGTTAGCTGACCTGTTGGACTAGTGTTCTAGTCAGTCACACCTTCAAAGCCATTACTTTCACTTTAGCTTTGAATCTTACTTTTTTTTCTTCTCCAAAACATAACTATGATTTTATATATAGCAGAAAAAATGCACTTTAACAATACATGCACACCTATCAAAGCATTCACGGAGGCTGACTTTATATACAACTTGCCAGACACAGAATTGCAGCTTTTGAGGTATTTTTTGTTTTGGTGATCAGGCATCCTAAGTATCCTTAAAATACATCACAGAAAATTAAGTTCCCTGTTGAAAGACTAAGGCTGGTGTACATTTATCATTGAAGTTGTTCAAACTTCTTTTCTTCTAACTTTAAGAAGATCAAAATATAGTAACACTCAAGAGTTGGCTTTACAAGTATGTTTCATGGCAAAAAAACCCAACACCTGCTGTCCCTTGACAATACCCTAATCTCTTCCAACTTTAACAGTGAAGCTTTAAGTAGAACTTTTCTCTTTTTAAGGGTATTCAAAAGTATCGAAATAAACAAAACAGACTTCAAACCTACAAAGAACAAATAACCAAAAGACCAATTGATTCAGGAAACAGCATTAGGACTAAACTAAATTGATCTACTTGAAATTTGAAAGCTACAGTATGATCCTTATTATTAAATTAGAGCAAGTTCAGTTTCAGGTAGACTTGTCAACAGGTAGAAGTATAAATTCATATTAATACAATATAACCAGTATAGCTTCATTATACTAAAAACCATACAGACACATAGTAGGAGTAAGTTGAGTTTCTACCAGTCTGCACATTGGTATTTATCTTTGAAAGTTTGCCCCATCCTCTATTCAGCACATAAGTTCTCTTTAGAAGGGAAAAAAAAAAATAAAAGGCAGCAACAAAAGAGCTCAGGATTATCCACTGCTATAACAAAACAATGGTTTAGTCCAGTAGTGTAAATTCACTGTTTGTAAGAAGTTGTGCATTGCAGAAAAGCAGTCTCAATAATCATTCACTCCATTCCCTGTTGCTATAGAAATTTCACTGTAGCAGTTGTTAATTTATATTTAATTACAAAGCTCAATAAAAGTCAAATATAACAACGCAATGTCTGTCCATCAAGCTGAATTATGCCTTTTCTGGCTACTGCTGCATTTTGCAAACCGTGCAGGAATACCAGACATTTCTGATACAGTGGTTTTAAGAGACCATAACTCCATCATGTTGCAGCATGTTAATACTACCAGAAAAAAACCCTAATTACTTTTAGTACTAAAAATAAGATTCAACTGGTCTTATTCTAAGAGCTCCAGAACAATCCTAAAGAAGTTATGTGAATAAATTATTAACCAAATATATAACCTATGCTTCAAAACCAGAATGAGGCCCACTGATTTAGGATTTTTCTGATCATATTTAGGAACAGACAAACAACACATCTGCCTTAACTCTTATTCTGAAGTTGTTACTTGCAATGCATCTTTCTTCCGGGGCTGAAGACATATCATAACAACCCAACATAAGGTAAAAACTGCTACAGAACAAGAACAGCAGCTACTAAAAAGCAAATATCAAGGACCAAACCCTTAACACAGATGCACTGCAGTGAACTCAGATTTCTCACAATCCCACAAGTAGCAGTTCCAGGATATCACCTAGTCCACAAACCAGAATCCTGCTTCAGAAGTTTTAGAGCAAAAGGCAGAATGCTCCCAACTTCAGCACCAGTGTTCCCAATAGCTTTATTTTTAAGTAAGCAAAGCATTAAGATACTGTAAGTAATAGTAAGTGCTGACAGTTTCACTAGTCCAGATATTGGCAGGGGAGTGAAGGGGGGGACACACAACCAACCTTTTGCCTGCTAGCTGTTAGTAGCTTCCTTTAAAGATTACCGTGAAAGAGCTAAAATTGTTAAACGAACCAAATGGTCACACAACACTGTTTCTTTCCTCAGACTAATTTTTGTCTCAAGAGCAGCAGACAGTGATCAATCTATCTATTGTCACCTACTGATCTACTTGCAGACAGTAGCTCAGGCCACTGAGTAGCTGCCTATATCTGAAGTGTTTTGCTCAAGTTCCTGACAGAAACTTAAATGAAGGCACAGAACCAAACACAAACTACTGACAGGCCACGGGCCAGCCATTAAATCATCCCTACCACTACTACAGGCATATTAACACTACACACACTAGGGATGTCTACTGTCAAAAGTACTTTTATCCAGCACTGATATCAGCAGACTGTCCAAATCTAAGTTTTTCTTATATCAACCTGCACTGGAAGTGCCACAGCTGTAAGACACCTACTAATCAGAGGTGATACAAATGAAGAAAAGGTTCCCAAATGACTGAAGAGAAGGCACAGCAAAAGCATTTTCTAGCATCATAGGACTGGACTTCTCCAAGCACTGGTCTTACAAGCATTCCCATTTGATTCCCATTCCCTTACATACAAGTAAAGCCACTACCAATTTAGGACTAGCAAAAAAATACACAGATCAACCAGATCAATGCAAGCCAAATAGCCCTTTTTGCAAAAAGGGCTAACTATTGCTCAGAAGAAATACATGCATGCTGATGGGGTCCGTCTGTCAGAGAAGAAGAAAAGCATTTTCAGTCAAGCTGGTGAAGAGGGTTTTAAGCTAAAGTTGCCAGGAGAGGGGAACGTCAATCCATCCCTTTCCTACCACTACGACTGTGGAATAGATGCCAGCAACAGATGTCCAGAGCCTGGAGAGGGATCACGGGTCAGCAGGAGAGCACCTGAAGAGCAGCACAAAAGAATTCAGACAATTCAGCCTCTAAGTCAGCTTCACTGAGAGCCCAACACTAATACCTCTATGCAAATGCACATAGCATGGGGAATAAACAAGAGGAATTAGAGATGTGTACACACTTGCAGGGCTGTGATCTTACCAGCATCGTGGAGACCTGACATGGTTGCTATAACTGGAGTGTTGGAGTGGAAGAATACAGATTCTTCAGGATAAGCAGGGGAGATGAGGAGGGGATGTTGCCCTCTGTGTCAGTGATCAGCTGTAGTCCATTGAGCTCCACCTGGGAACTGATGAGGAGCCAACCAAAAGCTTATGGATCAGGAATAAAAGAAAATATGCTAAGGCACATGGAAAATAAGGAGGTGACTGGTGACAGGCAACATGGCTTCAATAAGGGCAAATCATGCCTGGCAAATTTGGTGGCCTTCTACAATGGGGTTATGGTGCTGGTGGATATGAGGAGAGCAACTGATATGATCTATCTGGACTTGTACAGAACATTTCACACTGTCCCATGTGACATCCTTGTCTCTAAACTGGAGAGGCATGGATTTGAGGAATGGAACACTGGGTCTGGATGTTTGCACTCAAGAGCTCAATATCGAAGTGTACACCAGTGATGAGTGGTGCTCTGCAGGGTACAGTATCAGGACTGGTGCTGTTCAGCATCTTTGTCAGTAACTTGGACAGTGGGATTGAGTGCACTCTCAGAAAGTTTGCTGATGACACTGATCTTAATGATCCTAGTTCAGTCTAATGCATTCACAGAGGTTGCATTTTGGCTCAAACATAGAACTAACACTTGAACAGTCACATCACCAGCACAGAATCTATTCTGTCCACCCTATCAGAAGGTCAGAAATTTAAAAAGCATCTTACAACTTGGCAGGCATTTGCTATCTGTACATGACACAGAGCACCAAGTTATTCTGTACAAGGGACCACAGAAGTCACCTCTTGAGATGTATCGCTAATACTATTAAACAGCAGTAATTCTCTAGTGAACCCAAGCATCTCTCTTTTACAAGCTTCACCTTGTATTTCTGAAAAAAATTCTCCTGGATTAATATATCACACTGAACAGCCACTCTAAAAGTTGGGGGTTTTTTATAATTCTTTCATTAATTATGAAAAATTAGATCAATGATTTGAACTGACATATAGTGACATATGCAAGATGGGATACAAGACAGCTAAGAAATCCTGCATTCAGCAGCATAGAGTCTGAAAAATAAATCTGTTTGCTATATAGATCCTAGTAGGAAATAAAGGTAGAAATTTGAAGGAAAATGCAGGCTAAGCCTCTATCTATGGCTTCACAATACAGTTAGCTGATT
>JAVHNF010010734.1:0-12404 GCA_034783455.1 Micropsitta finschii | reverse complement strand
CTGGTGTTCTTCAGTGGCCCGACTCTTAGGTACATGAGCATCTACATGGCGTACCTTCACCACCAGGTTCTGCACTCTCACAGGGACCCGTTGCCTCTGGACGTGGGCCGTGCGTGGGGTGAGGGCGTAACCGGCACCGCCTGAAGGGCCGCGCTGGAACCGGGGGTGTCCGCCTGTGCTGGGGCAGAGCCGCTGATGCGGGGCTGATGGTTCCCGGGTGAGAGGTCAGAGTGAGGCGCCGTCGCCCTCGCTATGTCCATGGGCTGGTTTGTCCACGTTACTGCCGAAGCACCCGCCAGCTCCTGCAAGCCTGGTCAGGTGGGGCTGCTAAACCCCGCTGGGAGCGTCCCGCGGGTAAATCAGTTGAGACAGCAAATACAAGTGTGCAGCTGTGCTTTGACGCTTCATGTCAAGCCCACGCTGCCCCCGAATAAGACAGCATCGGCATTTCTCCAGCTCTGTACCACCTCCAGCTGCCAGCTGCACGCAGAGCCAGGCTGGGGAGGTGACCTGAAACGGTAACTTGAAAAACTGGTTGTCAGATAACTCACCTCATTGTTCTGATCATCGTGCAACTGTACAAGCAGCTGTGTTGCACAGGGAACCACATCAACATCAGGTGGAAGTCGTGTAGGGTTGGAAAGATTGTTTTCACTGGGCAGAGGCGGGACTATTTCTTTTGGCAGCAATGTCAGCTGAAAGAGCTTGACTAATGAGAGCCTCGTGATTGACTCAAACAAATCTAAGACTGATCTCCATCTGTAAGAAAGGGGTTGACTCCTATCTTCAGGTACATATCTCCATTACCTCCCTTGTATCAGTTCTAGTAACCATGGAACCGAAGGGTGAGTCAGAACCACTTGGAAACTAACACACACAAAGAAATTACAGGTTCTTAGGTAAGCAAACTGTTGATCAGCAGCCAGACCGATGCAACTCATCACAGAATTGCTAGGGTCAAAATAAAGAGAGACTCGGGAATGTGCAGCCAGGGGAAAACAAGCAGCACAGAGTTAATCACCATATTAATAGCAAAAGCACACTTTAAAGGTATAGTTTCATGCTATAGCTGTGTTGCTGTAATGCAGCTGCTACCAAAGGCATTGTCTTCCTCTCTGCTTTCTTGACAGTGCCTGCTGCTGCTACTTCCCTCTCAAGCAGCAGTGCTCATCTGGCCCATAATGAGCCATTTCTGAAAGATAAATGAATAGAGAATTAAACTCCCTGAAAATGTGAAATTAATAGAGTTAAATGAAAAAGATGGACTGTGTAAGTGTGGGGACAGCAATGCACAACAGAGCTGGAGGGAAGCAGGACCTCCTTTCTACTAGGTCAGCTCAACCATAGAAGTCCATTCAGACTCCAGGGGGTTAAAGGAATTTCAAATGAATTCTTTCAAATTAATTTAGTCCAAAGAGATTTAGTTTGCAGCTTAATACTCTCTTGCTGCTGACCATCAAAATAGTAGTACAAGGTAGCTGAGAGACATGAAACAGCCAAAGTTTTCCAGGTTAACTCATGCAGAGTAGAGCGTGTATCTGAGTAAATACCTGTACAAGCTAATCACACTTCCAAAAGGTGGTCAGGTATTGAAGTCTTGCTTGAAATTCTTAAGATTAAAACCAATCAATAGTAGCCAATAGATTTTATCAAGTTATCAGCCAGCCTTGCTAGATGGTATTGATAATCTAGAAGCACATAAAGTAGGTGAACAGACCTGCAATTAGAACAGAACAGTTACGCTTGGAAAGGACCTTAAGATCATCTAGTTCAGACAATTATATTAAGAATCGTACTGAGTGTGGTTCTTGCATGCAGAAATTTCATGAATGGACTTCCAGAGAGAAGGCAAAGATGTTTTCAGTCACCCAAAGAAGAGCAGGAAGTGCAAGAATCTCTTCATAATCATCGTAAGATTTTTTTTAAAAAGAAATATTACTCTAAGTAGGCATACTCACTATATCTTATTCATTACACACTGACAACATTGGATAGATCACTTTGAAGAACGAAGCAGGCAACTTTATTAGAGGAACCATGTGGAATGCAAATTGTACTGTAACCACAGCAGGCCCTCTGTCACTGATGGAATGAGTGCGATCCAAAGAATAAACAAAGCTATCAAGTACCTGGTGATCAGAAGTATATGATGGTGCAGAAAGTCAAAGAATTGATGTAGTGTTTAATATTTACCAAGAAACATCAATAGAAGCTGCTGAGAGATTCCACTGAGAATCCAACACAAACATTCATTTGAAAAACACAGCTGCAAGTCACAAGAACACTATTGTACAGCACCACCACCACTAGTCATCAAATACTTGGTCAAAGAATGGGAGAGGAAGATTACAGAAAAAAATTCTTTCTACCACTTGTAAATTCTTCTGTTTCAAGCTAACCAAAGATGATAGTTCTGAAATGATCCCATGAGGACACTGCTAGATGTGCTGTTTTCTATGCCCTGTGTAACCAGTAAATACAGGTCAGTCAGCATCATGCTATGTCATACCTTTGCTTCTCATAAATGTTTTGGCAAACTGAAAAATGAACATGAGCAAAATTCACTCATTAATGAAGTGAACAATATGAGTGAACAATAAAACATTAATAAAGTAATGTGGTCCTTTGAGATTGACATATGCAGGGCATAAATTGGTCCTGCAGCTTCTCAGGATGTAGTGTTGTGCTTTTCCTGGCCACAAGGACACTACTGCCTTAAAACTTATGCAATACAGTACAGTTATCAACAAAACTTTTCACTGCTTTAATTTGAATGTTGTTATGTGCTGAAAAGTGCAACAACTGATCTTAGTGATGCTTTTACCAGAGAGGATGGTGACTACATCCATATTCCATCATGCAAACAGTATCTATTCTGGTGTGCACTGCCTGGAGATTGTGATATAGAAACCAGGAGACCATCTTTGCAGTGTCTGTCAACTATAGTTAAGTCTGACAAGCCTTGCTTGGACTTCTGATGCCAAAACCAGTTTAGGCATTTAGTGTGTGACTGGCTTAAGAGTCATAAGAGTCAAAAACTTTGCAATGTGTCAAATTTTAACAGATCATGAATATGTGTGAATTAGTAACAGGCAGAGGCATAGAAAGATACATAAGTGACATATCTGAACTACTCAAAAGATTGATGCTGATGAGGGGAATGGCATGCAAGTTCCATTTAGTATGGGGAGAAGAAAAGTAATTACAGTGTTGGAAATCTGTTTCCAAAGACTTACATGGACTTTAAAGTACTTCTAACTTGCTTTCATCATAAGAAAATACTGTTTATGGCTTAGTTTCGTAGCACTTTATTTGCATTAAGAATCTTTTCTTAACCACTACATACATTTAACACTAAATACATGAGATAATGCATTATGATGTGTACTACAAAATGAAAGGCTGTCACCAAGTTTCTGCTATGCTAAAATACATTGCATGTTGTTTGTATTCTCATCCCTCCTCCAGAGCAAGAGTGTGTGAAATGTTTTGCTTTCATAGTTGGGAAGGGTTATTACTTAAAACTAAATGGGTATTTTTACAAAACAGACATTTGGATTGAAGAAGACAAGGTAAAAGAAGTCTGCTTTGCAGTTGGGATTGGATAACAGTGAATTCTGTTGTGGTTTTGGAAGGCTTCATTTTGGTGTTTACATTCAGCCCTCTCCAAGTTGCCTCTGGAACAGACTACCATACCTCCATAGTGAAAGTGCTGTTCTTGTCAATACAGTACTTACCTTGAAGCTGTAGCTGTCCTGGAAATTATGTTCTCTGAAGATAAGACTGAGATAATTAATTTAATTTAAATTATATGGAAAGCCAAAGAGATTGGTTGTGATATGTCTGCAAATAGCTTGTATTTCTAAGATGTACTACGGCATTATGTACTTCTCAAAACTCCCTAAATATGGAAGACACTCATACACAGCATTGCTGTAATCCATGTGAGGAATGAGAAACCTATGAATTAGTAAGGTCTGACTGTTGGCCAGCAGCAATGATTGAGTTTCTTACAGAACTGGAATTTCTAGCCAGTGATGCTTATCAGTACTGCAGTGTGAGAAAGTAGTGCCATTGAGAAGGTTGAGAACATTCCTAAACTGCAGTCTTCAGTAGACTCTTACATGTTTTTACTTAAGCAACAAAAGATTCAGTACATAAATGTTTCAAAATTATTTTATCTTCTATCAGAATCAACTATTTAACTGAGCTGGTTTTCATTGGGAAGCTTGTGGTTATCATGTTATGATAATACATGGTTACTGATAGGTGTTGTAGGTCAGCCAAGCAACCTGTACTTGGTGTAACAGTTAACAGCCATCCATGTGAGCAAAGTTGTTGCCATTGTGTGTTTTAAGACTCCCTAAGCAGAACAGGAAATAAGGAAAGCCGAGAAATGTGTCCTTGGAAAGAACAGACTTTAACAGCCAAGGAAAGGGAAGCATTACCAGCCTAAAACAAAGAAGATCTAAAAGGTGAATCGAGAGCCTCTGAGCATTTTGCACTTAAGAGAGGTATGTTTATGATGTCTTAAATTTATCCTAGGTTTCTCAGTCTCCTCCAGGTCATCTGCCTAACTGCTGATGAGATCCTCCTCTGTTGCTTTGGTGTGTTTCTCAAAGAGAAATTGAAAACTTCTTAGCACATTCTACTTTCCCTTATCACCTTTCTCACATGAGGCAATATTATCTCAAAGATGTTGCAGAGAGCTTCAGAAGAATGGCTATCTGCTTTCTGTCTAGTCATAGAAGAATATTCTCCATCAGTCTAATAAGTATGATTTCAGTTTCATGGCTGGAATGACTGTCTACAAATTGTTTTGGATGAAGCATTGAGTTTTCATCTCCTTTGATAACAATAATGATAGAATTGCTTGTTAATAGAGAGCATTAGTCTCTCAAAAAACAGCTAACTAAAACTTTACTGCAATGTTTCAGTATGTTCAGAGTCTGTACAAGAAACTAAATCTGGGAGGTGGAGTTAGGAGACAGGATCAGTCTCTTTATTCATGTACCACATGAAAAGGGAAAGCTGTACACTTTTATATGCCTAAACTAATTTTTTAAGTTTTATTTGTATTTTTATTTAACCATAGAAAAAAACATAATATCTAGAAATGGAAGACAACGTATATGTATATACCCTTCCATTTTTATGTATGTGAGGTTGTTTAGAGGTTTAAAAAAAAAAAAAAAAGCACGGCTAATCTAACGTGCAGGTTTCCTGAGACAGCTGTTGATTTCTGGGGGGGATGATGAATGGTTGAATAGTTGAGCATACAGTTCATAGAAATTTATTGAAACAAGGTTTCTATTATAAATAATGGGCTCATTGAGTGGGTTAACTTCAAAAAAAAAAATAAAAAAAAAAGGTTTAAACTCCTATGCCATATGTACAAATATATGTTGCTCTCTACCTATCTATATTTGTTCAGTATAACTTCTTTGGAGAATATTTATACTTGCTGTATTAGCCCCATCTGGTGAATTCTAACAGCATTGCAAACGAGAGAGACTTCATGCTGAACTCTCATGTCGCAGCTCTTAGATGGGTAGCAGGGCATACACAGAGACCCATATTCCTCCCTTTGCCCACTGCAGCAATAATGCAAGCACCAAGGAGGAAACCTCATTAGTCTGTTAGTAACATGGTTTCTAAGCTTCTCCTCTGCTTTAATGGATTGATCTTACAAGTTAAGGTGCTACTATCTTCATTTGCATTCAAAATCATGAAGAGTACATTAACACACTTTAGCCAAACAGCTCCATTCACAAAGAGAGCATTTCCTTTCTTCAGTGCTCTTTGAGGAGAGGCCATGTGTGAGGGGCATAATCAGCTGCTCGTGCAGAACACCTAGCTTTAAAATTCTGAGGAGGCTGTGGTTCCAGTTTGCGTAACTGCAAAGAGATGTCACCCTTCAGTGAGTTCATTTCAGAGCAGCTGTTAGTGGACATAGTCATGGGCAACCTGCTCTAGGTGGCCCTGCTTGAGCAGAGGGGTTGGATGAGATGACCTCCAGAGGTTCCTTCCAACCTCAAACCTTCTGTGATTCTCTAAGTTTACCCTTATCATTTGTATTTGTGCAATATCAATATAAGTCAACACTATTTTGAGTAGGTAGCATTTTACTTACCTTCTGTATGGATAAATTATAAAAGATCTTTTGAAGTGCAGGATCAGGATCATAGTTTCTAAACAACAAATGAGGAGGCTGCTTGCCTCTAACATATGGGCTAGCAAACCCAGTCAGCCTTTGGTATGTCAAAGTAATACACCCTCAGTGCCTGTCTTGACTTGCTGTATGCCTAAGAAGTCTTGATCAGTTTCTCTCTACTCTCCCTCTCCTGCTGCATGTTTCTACCAAGTAATGGCTGATTTTTATAAAAAAGCTTGGACTGAAGGTTACCTACCTAGAGTCAGTTCTGCAGAAAGATAAGTGGTAACAGTGATTCTTTTACTGACAGACTTAGCTCATGAAGATTAGTTGCTCTGCTAAGGTAAGCTGAAATGTGGCTACAGTGTGTTTCTTTCCATCACTTCCCTTTGTAAAATTCAAATGTAATCTTGTCATAATCTTTCTAGTCACCCTAATTTTGTTTCTTGTCTTCTCTCTTTCCCACAGCTGTAACAGAAGACAACTGTGGGCAAAATAAAATCAGCTGATAGTGAGACACAAGGCTCTCATGGTCTTTATTCAAAACAGATTAATATGTGGGCTGTTTAAGCATAACTTACATAGGAACATTAAATATGAGCATATCTTAAATAGGAATTCTACATCTTTGTGTGGTTTCAGACTTGATTACCATTAAATGATCAACGGAAGGCACTCTACAACACTCAATAAAATGTGTTGCCTTGCAGTATTATTCTGACTCCCATATGAAGATAGGCTGAGAAAGTTGGGGCTGTTCAGCCTGGAGAAGAGGAGGCTGCATGGAGACCTCATAGCAGCCTTCCAGTATCTGAAGGGGGGCCTACAAAGATGCTGGGGATGGACTATTCATCAGGGACAGTTTTTGGTTTGTTAATCACAGGAGTCAATGTGACTCCAACCCAGCTGAAAGAGCCATTCTGAAGGGTTTTCCTCTCTTTTGTTTTGTTTTGTAAATGATGAGAGAAAAAAGGCAGAAACATCTCCTGGCAAGTATTAAGCAGCACCACTCCAAACAAGAAATAACCTGGTGACTTCTAGCAACTCTAGTCTGTCCTACTTGTATAATGTAGAGCATTATACTGACATGCATATTAACTGGCCTAAGAAAACCCTCAGCACAGCTGACTGCAGAGCAGGATTTCAGTGTAAAGAGCCAAGTTACTTCAGGAGATTTGCTTCAGTATCGCAGGAACCATCTCTGAAAGACATCAAAACTGACTTTCCCTCTGATTCACTATGCCTCGTTACTGTAGCCTACCGACAGATCTGTGTATGGTTAATCAAGTACTTACACAGCTCTTGACAAAATTTCTCAAAGTACCCCCCTCAGAGTCAGCTTTAATCAGAATTATCTTACTGCTGCTATTCTTTCTTTCAGCATTCTTTCATGGAGAAGAAGCTGGGATTCAGATCTCTCATGTTTTTTCACAAGAAATAAATCTTTTGATCTGTCTTGACACAGCAGGAAAGTAATATTAAACTGCCTAAGCAGAGTGTTCATCATGGATAGCTGTGAAGCCTTTATCTATGATTATCTGAAAGTACTCCATAATTTTAATACCTTTTTATTCCCCATAGCAGTGTATCTCTAATAGCATGAAAGTACTGCCTGAAATATAAAAGAAAAAGAAAGCAAAAAACAAAACCCTATCATCCGTGCACTAAGTAATCTACCCAGAGCATATGAACAGATTTAAACCAACTTCTTGCCTTTTCGAGTACAGAGTGCCAAAGTAAAGACTATATCCTAGGTTTGAGATACTAGAAATAATCAATTTCATGGTCATGTATGGTAAATGCTGATAATCTGACGTTCTGTAAAATATGGAATCTGAACCTGCGGATTTTTTGAATTCCTGTGACTTCTGAGATTTTTGTTGAATCATGCTTCATGATGAAATGTGAAACTTCAAGGCATGTAGCAGACTCACAGTATACTCCAGTGTGTTTTGAATTCTGAATAGATGACTTTAAATATTTCTTTACAGATACTGCAGCGGTGCAGAATTACGAAGGTGACAAGTGCATTAATAACATTCTTCAGAGCTTCCTTGACCATCACAAGGAAAGAAGGCATAAGTTTTGTAAGAAATTTTCCAGAATATGAGGTGTTCTACCTGGGCACCTCTTTCAAGGAGGGCCTGACCATATTGTCAGGATATAAAAGAGCAGATTGCTCCACCAGCAAGGATGAGCTGGAAGCCAAGGGTAAAATCAAGGCAGGCCCAAGCAGGGGAGCATACTGACAAGGGTCATAATCCCACAGTACCTGAACAAGAACAGAACTGGTCCAGTGATGTTGCACCCAATAGGTCAATGATCACCACACGCATCTGTAATAATGAGGTATGTCCAAGGACAAGCCAAGAAGTCAGGTCAGCAAGACAAGGATGGAATCAGCAAAGTACAAGGCTGAACCCAGGCACAGCTCAGGCAAAGATCAAAGCCAAGGCCCAGGCTTCAGAGCAGCTCCTAAGCTAAGATGGCAAACTCCTGGCCAAGGCTTCCTACAGCTTATTCTCACACTGCTCTATCCATACTGGTCAGATCCAACTTAACTTGGCTGTGTGATATTAGAGCGAGTTTCGAGCTATAATTCAAACTCAGTAATTAACTACAAGTCCTCACTACTAATTCTTTTTAGAACCAGATTCATCAGATTTTTACACTAATTTAAATAGAAGTTCTGCAAGACTCTTCTCATTTCTGTGCTCTCTTAAAAGTGAGATGGCTGAGGTTATTGCATGCTCAGTATCCTCAATAAAAACATGTAACTGATTTTTTTTTAACATAGATTACCCTGATTCCAGCCATTGCTGCTTTGTAAACCTACTTTCTCAACCCTTTGTAAACAGCTAAAATTTGATTCAGAACTAAATCTGAAAGTGTAATATCTCTACACCAGATTGCTCTCACTCTTTCCCTAAATCCTCTGATTTTTAAGGTAAACGTTTCTTTGAAGGTTTTTGGTCTCTAAGAATTGTACTTATTAAGAAGCAGATGATTCAGAAGAGTTCCTGAAGTATGTGAAGGCCTTTCAATCAATTTTTTTTCTTGCTTTTGTTGAAGGCACTAGAACAATTTGATCCAAATATGTCTTCTTTATAGAAAATAGTATCTTATTTGTATAAAATAGTATCTTCTTCATGTAAAATCTTCTTTATGCAAAAATGTGATCTTTCAAGTACAGGTGACTGTATGAACTATTTCTCTCTGCATCTGCTTACCTGCTTAGAATCCAGAACTAGAACTTATCTTCTGTGTGTCTATTTAAAATGAATCCAAAATTTATTTTCTACCATCAACTTTTCTGTCACTTTCTAATTATCTAACTCAACTCTGAAATGACATCTGTATTCAGTAAGCTGAAAAATAACTACTATCACATCAAGAATAAGTTAGCGAAGTACAGAATATATACTTTGTGACATAGTTTCCAGTAGTAGATATCTCCTAGTTTTAATTAATTTAGATTTAAGATTTTAGAGTCTTTAGTTCTGCTTTTCTGAAGGTGACTTGAGGGATGGTTTTGTCACCAAATTGACCAGGCACGCAAAATAAGGTAAGTGCTCCATACATAGCCTACCTGCAGATGAATATGCAACAGCATTTAGCTGTTACATGTACTAAACCCACAACCTTTACTGTTATGCAGAATGCAATTCTTAGAACTGAAATACATACATGGAAAAAAGAAGCAGGTTTATTTCCATGCTTGTTGATGCTGAGGCACTATTAAGTAATTTTCCTAGTGATGTAACTTCACTATCACTATCATTTTTTAACGTCTTCAAGGGAAGTCTCGAATTTTGTTTCTGGGGGCTTTTTAGTCAAAGCTCCTGCTATCTGAAAGAGCTTGTTCTCCAAGTTCCTCTTCCCTCTGATTTAGGATCTATTTAAACTTAATACCTATGTATGGAAAAAAGCTCATAGCTCTAGATAATAAATGTTACAACTGCCACCATACCTATTATTCTTCCTCCAAAACTATCATTTTTATGTAACTATTCCTGATTTAAGGGGGATTTTGATAGGCATGACATTCTACTGTCATTCTCTAAACCAGATAACTGTGTCAACTGGTTTTTTGGTCCCATGCTAGACAAAACCTGCAGACATTTCAGCAAACAGGTCCTGCAATGCTCCTGAAGCAAAGAGCAGAACCAGATACTGGAAAGAAATAATTATAACTCTGTGGGAGACAACATGCCTTTGTTGGTATGTTTGCATAGGTACAATTCTTGCTTTGTACATAAAACTTCAGCTTAGAAATGCATAATTATGTATTTATTCTGGGAAAGTGTAAATCATAATATAATGTATAGGACTACAAAGACAGTTTCCCTTGTTCTAGTCACAAGGGAATATTAAGATGAGGACCAATTTAAAATATCGAATTGTAGTGCTTATAAACTGAACCTAATTATTAGTTTTGTAGCAAACATCATATAAAGTAATTTCTGATAAAATTAAACAATTATTCTGGACCTTGTTAACATTCCATGAATCTAGGCCTTTCCATTCTCTCAGCCTTCCTATGCAGCTGAGCTTTGACATTTGTTAGTAGCGGAATTGTTGACTTTTGCTATAATATTCTTGTACAACAGTTTAAGTCCCTTCGGAATTCCTTCTGAGAGCAATGAGTCTGAGTTATTACACTCCCTAAACACACATTTCAAGAACCTTAGGCTTTTAGAGGGAAAGATGTGTCCATATTGCCTTTGGTCGATACAATTACTGCTTCCACCTACAGCTCAAAAGTACAACTACATTTTATGAGAGTAATTCTCTGCCTCTTAGGGACCTCTTCACCGCAAAAATACTCCTTCTAAGTAACTATCCATCCTAGTTGTAGTACGAATCGCTTCTTTTTGTGACGTTTAAATCTTATGATCACTTCTTCTTCCAGTAAGACATGAGAAAGTAGGAAACAAGCTGGCTCAAGGAACAGTTTTACAAAAGCCTGAAGCTTTGCTCTGAGATCCCTAGCCAGCTTTACATTTCATTAATAATAACACAGATTTTACATGCGTAATTCCATGTGTTACATAAAACTACTTTCTTTCTACTTATGTCAGTCTTTGAAATCTACTGTTTAGGTAATTTCAGTTGCTGCTGTTTTGTTTTCCTTAAGTAAACCCTGAAGCACTGAGGTAACAACATCACAAAACTGTCAGAACTCAAACAGTTAATTTTAAAGCAATGTTACAAAAGCATTAAGGCTACAACACCAAACACTCAAAAGTTAGTCAAATGTTGGACTCAGAATTCTCTATGCAAATGTAATTTAATTTCTTTGTGGCTTATAAAAACAAAGTCTTATTCAGCAAAAGAGAAGAAGCCTTTGATCAAGAATAAACCCCAGTTTTCCTGGGTTATTTCAATGCTTCAAACATTAAACAAGTATTTTCCAGACATCTTTTACTGTGTTCTTTTTTAATTTTGTAACTTTCATAGAGCAAGGAGTTCTATGAAATTGTGTAATTAAATAATACAATTAAAATGTACATGGGGAACAAGTATGGGACTAATCCTTGGGAAAGCAAAGGCAAGACTGTGGCCCATGCAGTTAGTGCAGCAATGTCACTTCCTAGCACATGCTGTTGGCATAGAACTGTTTCTGGTTTAAAAAGACCCAGTTCTTCAACATTTGATTCAAATCTGGATTTTCTGAAAGGCAAAGTTTCTCAGATTCTGACAAGAAAATTGCAAATCAGTTACCTGCCTCAGCTTCAAATTTAGAACTAGAATTTAATATTGTTGTTGGGCATTTTTACCTTTGCATTTACAGTAATGTTTGAAATAGGAAGTCTTACCAAATAAATGGCAATTTCCCCATGTTATTTATTTATTACTGTATAATCAGAAAAAATGAAATCCCATGTAACCACCCCTCAGACATTTGCCACAATAGCTGTTAAAAAAATAGAAGAATGTTTGACTAAAAACATTCCTAAGTTAATTAAGTGCATGCAACAACGTGGTTGTTGTCCATCAGTCTCTCCATAATAATTTTGACCTATTTAACCAATTCAATCAAAGTTAACAAAATACAGAGATCACAGAGATACTAAGGTCTACAAAATCAATAGGTGGGCAACAGAGCCATGTGCTCTTGTTCCCTCTTTTGATGGAAAAAGGGAGAATTCAGCTTTATCCTCGCTGTTTGCTGGCCTAACAGCCAGGAGGAAGTGGTACGGCTGCAGCCTTTACCAAGCACACCTGTGTGCACCAGTTCTAGGCCATA
>JAVHNF010010717.1:12454-27748 GCA_034783455.1 Micropsitta finschii | reverse complement strand
AGCCCCAACTTTCTCAGCCTATCTTCATACAGGAGGTGCTCCAGTCCCCTGATCATCCTCGTGGCCCTCCTCTGGACCTGTTCCAACAGTTCCATGCCCTTTTTATGTTGAGGACACCAGAACGGTACACAATACTCCAAGTGAGGTTGTTCATCTAATCATCTAGCTGTTGTGATCCAGTTCTTAAACTCCAGGTCCTGATCTTCACCTCTTTGATGTAACTTTGTCACCTGGTCCAAACTCGGTTGAATGGCAAAGCTCCCACTGGCCCCTGTGATCTAAGATCAGTCTAGATCAGCAGTAGAAGACACTGGCTGAAAGGATGGCTCAGCTTCGGTGCAGTTTGCATCCCAGACATGGCAGTATTCTCACTGCTTCATTCTTAGACCACCCAAAGCTTGATTTTAAACAAACAGACAAACCAACCCTCCAAACCCATCTTACTACCCAGTTCCTCTTTCAAGCACTTTCCTACCCGGTCATCCTTGGACAAACATAAGGGAGCAAACTACCTCTGCTGAAATAATACAGCTTTTGTCTTTAACAAATGGTGTTTGGAATTTGTAGTGACATTGCTGAGGGGGAAGTTAAATGCAATGTTGAGTTTGAGGCAGTTTCTAAGAATTTTGTCTTCAGTACAGTTCTGAAGGCTGCACTTCAGCCAGTACAACCCAATATGGCAATGCTGCTGTTAATTCTCCAGGCAGTCCCTCCACCCTATTGAACCGAAGGGTGCAGTTCCCTAGTCCAGTACCTGAGGATGGCTGCTCTAAGGGGGAGAAAAAAATGGAGAGATACCTGAGTACTAATAATATTCACAAGGCTTTATCATAGTTTATATTAAGCTGCTTAAAATGGAAAAGCTAAAAGGAGCCAGAGGATAAGTCAGGTCTGGCAGAAAGAGGCCTTTCTCTGGAAGCTGAATGTGTCATGAATCCTCTGCTTCCCTTGGGACTAAACCCCCCATTTTTAAAAAGGGGAAAAAAGGAACCAAGGAACACCAAGGCAACGGATGCAGAACTAGAGGATCTTTAAGATCCCTTCAGTGCAAACCATTGTATGATTCTATGAAAACACAAGCAGTAACTCAAATGTCAAAAGTGAAAGAAAAAAAGATGGTGGAGCAGGATGCCTGTCTGACCAGTTACCTCTATCCCAAATTTACTGCTGTGCAAAAATCACCTATCACTGGGACCATCCCAAATCTCTATTAAATCAGAGCTTAAAAACAAGGCAAAGGCTCCTGCCGTCCCTTTAGACTCCAGTTATCAGAAAGCTGAAGGTAGGATCCTGCTTCACTAAGGCTTCCTCTGCAGGCAGGAATAAAAAAGCAGTTCCAGTGAGCCACTATGCTAAAGGCTCAGATCGTCTCTGGGAAGTGTCCCTATCCCTCCACTGACTTCAGAGGCAGAGCATCCAAACTAAGTATTTCAGCTAAACGCCTCATGTCAGGAAGCTTAACAACACGCCTTGTGGTTCTGCTTATGCATGGGACTGAAATCCTGGCATGCACTGTGCTGACATAAATCACAAAAGCTCCCACTGATGCTGTGAGTTCAGGCTCGTACCACACAAGCATTAGAACATTCATATGAATTTCAGGGCTTACCATTTATTCAGTACCATCAGTTTAGTTCAAACTGGGAGAGGCTGGGTTACATCAATGGGAATAGCAGCTTCCAGAAAAAGGACCCGTGTTTCTCCTTGGCAGCTCTCTAACCACTTACAGCACTGATTAACCTCATTATCTTCCCTCCTTCTCTCCAGCCTGCAAAACCCTGGTTTCCTTCTGCTTATCTGATCTCATTTACTAGCCCAACATCAATGACGCATTTCTGACCCTGCTAGCAGTGTTGCAGCTTTGAGGGTTTAAGGATGGAAGCACGTTTGTGGGGAGAATATGATTTATTTGACCAACCCATGCAACTGGAGAGAGGAAAGAAAAAAAGACTGGCAAGTTTCAGGGCAAAGAAGCAACCTTTTGTATTCCTCCTCTTCCCCGTCTCTCAGGCAAGGCTCCTTCTATCAGTTGCTCTGGCTGCCTTGCCACCACCCCACACAGGGAGTAAATACATCTCTCACTGTATGACTGGATGTCACTGTGATTAACTTACACCCTCTAAAAAGCATGCTTGGACTCCAGCTTGTTAGAAGAGTGCGTTAAAAGATACAGTGAAAGATCTTTTAATGCCTGGGTGGGAGGTTTGCCAAGAAGAAACTGCCAGTTTAATACGTTCTCGTCTCCAAGAGCTAATAATAGACAAAAACGTCACTACCACTGCAGCCATTACTACAGATTTACATTTTCCATTTCACGAGGACTGAGTGGCTGGGCTTCAGCCACCAACAGTTACAGAAGGATGGGAGGCAGGAGTAGTTAAAAATGCTTTACGTATAATTTGTGTCAAAAGATCGTATACTGAACTGAGCTTGGGGGGAAGTCATTTCAGGGCAAGAACCGGGAAGTGATTCAGCTGACAAGCCTAGAGAACATAAATAAAACCAAAATTATGAATCTTTTGTTTGGAAATATTTTAAAATATTTCCTCAATTTCCACTTTTTTAAAAATCCAGTAAGTTCACTAAGGTATCTAACCATGGACTTGAAACATTTAACTTGAAATATTTAACACTTATTTGGAATCATTTTGCTCATCCTTAAAATGTATTTTGTTTCAAAAGAAAAAATCATTTTTAAAAAAATCAGTGATTTTCATAGCTCAAGTGATTGCAGAGAGGCCTTTGCTTCTCAGTCTTGTCAATCCTCTTGGCTGGCACTTGCCCTCTGGTCATAGGTTGCTTTTCCTGCTGCAGGTATTAGGAAAAGCATCATCTGTGCTGTCTGCCTTGAATGTATCCGTCTTTGTACTACAAAAATTACACTCCAATTTGCAAAGTATCTGGCCACCCAGGAAACCACTGGCCTGATGCAACTGCTATCCTCACCTCCTGAAGAACAGTTCTGTTGCTTACAGAGAGGTTGCTTTGCCTGTGGTCAAGGTGTGTTGCCTTCCGTCCTTCTGCTGTCATCCACCGTCTGCCAGCCTGCCCAGCAATCAGCTGCTGGGGGGAGATCCAGTCCCTGGGAGAAACATACCACCGAAGAAGTGACTTGCTATATATATATGGCTACTGCTGTGCTAAAGCCACAGGTCCTCTTGCTGTGACTGAATTTCACCTCTCTGGATCTTGTCTACAACGTTCCCATGTGGATGCCACATTATGGATTTGGGTTCTTTTTATTACTGCCTGTCGTTCCTGTTGAGTTAGATGTAGACAGAGGCAGAAGTGTTACTGTTGAACAAATCTTTTCTGGCACCAGTTCTTTTGGCCAGCACAGTATTTTCAGTGATTTCTGTTCAGAAGAGGGAAAGATAGCTTTAGTAGGGTAGAGTCTTAGTGAGTACTAGGTTCTTAGGTTCATTTTTCTTGGCTTTCCTTGCTCAGCCTGCATCATCAGGAGACCCAAGCAACTTTTCTAGATAATCACAACAGGTGTGCTCCTTTGCGCAGGTGCTCCAAGCCTCTGCAGGGCTGCATCCAAATGCTTGTGCCCCTGCTAAGGAAAGCAACCCACCACCCTAGCCAAAACTCCTACTGTGGCCCCACACCAACCCCACTGCACCACAAATAGGTGAGGGCAGAGGGCACCATGGCTTTGCTCTTGAGGAGTCCACAAATGCCAGTGTTAAAAAAGGCACGGTCCTCTCACACCATTCCATGGGCAGGATGCAGTAGAAGAGGGTCTAGTGGTAAATCATCACAGAATATCAAAAAACGAGAACTTGTCTCACCAATGACTTAAAGTTTTGCTCCAAGGAAGGATCCTGCAAACCCTGCTCAAGGCAATTCTTTCTGGTGTTCCCTTCTATACACACATGGAAAACCTGGCTCTATTTTCCAAAGCAGATGAGGATGTTGAAAAGCCAAGAAGGACCGCAGCTGAACACTCAGTAGCAAGATGCGCTCTTGCCATCTGTCCTTTGTTTTTTAAATTGTGCCAGATAGCAGCTTTCATTACACTGCGAGCAGTTTTGGACAGAGTTCCACTACCTCTTACATTTATTCAGTCCATTAAAAATTAATGAAGTGGATGCGTTATTGATTTCAAAAGGGCACTTCGCATAGCATCCCAACTCAAATACCGCTCAGTGTGGCTGGGGAAGCCTGTGAAAAGGTAATATAGTTAGTGTATGACCAGCCCTGAATGTTAGAGGACACAGAAAATCCCCTCTGCAGACACAGCATACACAAACTAAGCTTCAGCAAGCTTTCTGAGAGGCAGAATTTTTGTGTGTCTGTGCATGTTTTAGTTATTGCTGGCAAACAATGCAATAGTTTTATCAGCTGCACATGTTCTATGTCCTATAGAAGGCGTGCTAATGCAGAGAACATGGAGGCAGAGTCCCAAACAGCACTGAGCAGGATGGGGGAGGTTGCAGGTACCTGAAGGTTTTGCAAAGGGGAAGAAGGAATTAATGTTATTTCAAAAGTACCAGGAAGGTCAGACAGAACTGCAGAAGGCAGGGAGGACAGTGATGGAATTAACAGAAAAATCAAAAGAATTCCACTGACACATAAACTCCTGTATGTATGCAAAAATATATATAGGATGAAAGCAAGAGAGAGAGTCTAAAATGTTGGGGAATTATCATATCCAGGCTGGATTTAGCTACCACTGTTAATCATGGCAATGAAATACAACAGCAGTAAAAGTTAAATCAAATATCACCATACTATACTCAGAAGTAAGACCACCTTTGGGTGATGGGACTCCTGGACTCTTGGAGAGAGATGGGGACTCCTGGACTCTTGGAGAGAGATCTGACCCAGCCATAGGTGTCACCAGGACAGACCCACTTGCATTGTGAGCCTTCAGTCACTGACAACTCTTTCAGTATGCTGTACTTAGCACCAGTGTAAACAGGCAGTTGAAAAATCTAGTCCAAACACATACACCCCCAAAAATAAACACACAAAATCCAGGATCATTGTCACATGATAAAAGAATGATTTATTAGAGCAATTTTATGATAAAATTATATAAAATAACAATTTGTCTTTTAAAGATGTCCACAACATCACCTTGAAACAAAATGTACAGATACTGCCTATAATCCAAACAAAAATAAATTACTGTTCAAAAAGAAAACAAAACAGAGAAACAATTTGGGCAGGAGAAACAAATCAAAAATATACATAGCAATTCAAGAGGGTGTGGGAAAGAGAAAGTCATTGATTCAAGTTATACAAACGTGTTTCAGCTTTACTCTCAGACAGCTCAGCTTGCATTTGTGTTGCATGCAAATGGAATGATCCAGTGAACAGTTCAGAACAGCAGAATCAGCAGCATAACAACAGCAGAGAGTGAAATAGGCACAATTCAGCATGGGGCACATTGAAAGTGAACAGGTAGTTCTGTCTGGTCTTTGCAAAAGTTATACACATTTATAGAACTTCAAAAATAGCTAGTGTGATCTGCAAAACAAGCAAAAACTAGCAGAATCTTGCACTTAAATACTATACACTTTATCTTTCTTCTCTCTTCTCTTTTTTGTTTCAGTAGGCTGTATGTAAACATTCCACTAGTTATACCTTTACTGAAATACTCAAAGATGATGCAGGCGTTCCTTTTCTCCTGGAGCACGACCACAACATGACGTCATTGTAGATGCATTTAGGTCCTTGCTCCCAAAGCTTGTATGCACTCTTGCAGGAATTTACATTCACGCTATCAGAACAGAGTAACAGGTTTTTACATTTGAAAGCGTCAGACTGAGAACATGGTTTTCAAGTATAATGGAAGAGCTGAGGCTGGGATTTTGAAAGGTGTTCACAGCATCAGGCACCCAAACAGTATGGAAACCCAAAGGGACCTGAGCATTTGCTTCCCCCAAGACTTTGAGAATCCCATCCTTCGTTACATTTTTTTAGTCAGATACAAAACACATGGAAGCAATATGGTACGAAAGTGACCCACAGACCACTGCCACCACTACCAACCTCAACACAAGGCCCATTCGTACCTTATGGAAGCCAACAGGTATTTCACACACTGATCCTGGGCCACCTAGATACACCACTTCTAGTGGAGTCACCCAAGAGGCATGTTTTAATGATTGCGTACAGTACTTTTTGTAATAATGAACAATCAATGAAGGAGTTACAAGGAGTACACCTGATGTACTCATGGATGAAAGAAGAAAGAAGCAATTTTCAAGTGAAAGTACATTATAGGACCTCTGTTTAGAGAAATAAAATCCGCTAGAGCATAACCATGAAGATGTAGAAACACAGTTATCGAATTATAATACATGATGTCTGCATAATTCACTTGTCTCTACAGCAAAACTGAAACTAACAATACCTAATCGGTGAAAGCCCTTCAACTCCTAGTGAGTTGAGGTAGCACCTGGTTGGTTCAAACCCTAACCCAGAAGAGCCTGAAAAATTGTGTCTCATATGTCAGAAACAATACCACCACTTAAGATATTCATCAAGGACATAGGTATTTCAAGAAAATACAGATCAGAATAAACTACTGAATGAACACATTCAGATAGTGCGTATATTACAGGCAGAAGAACATCAAGGGCAAATTCTTTTTTATTCTGCATTCATCTACATGAAATCCAGCAGACTTCTTCATGGAAGAGCATCTCCACACAAGCTGATGAGTCTTATAACCTACTGGAAATCTTGGAAGGATATTTGCACCTATTGTTTATCAGCCAGCATCTTGCACACTCAAAGAAACTAATGGCCTGTTGGCATACTCCCACTTTGGGACTGATCCTGCTCTGCTGAATTGATAGACAGCTCCCACTGGCATCACCAGGAAAGCCATCACGATCTTTACTAGTAAGATTAAACACTTTGTGAGCATCCCTATTTACTTAAATTATTTTAACAGGTTCCCACTGTTACAACATTCTAGCAGAAAAGCTCAGGTAACTACTGAAGATAACTAAAGAATCTACTACCCACCCCCAAAATATAAACTCAGCACACAAGAAGCAGTCAAGCTTGGGAAACCATCTTCACTGGTTAAACTACGCAATGCATGAGGGCAAAGTGGAACTCATCTGCTCACCTTTCCCAGTAAATGTATCCTCGTCAGCTACAAAAGAACTTCTTTACCCAATTACTTTTTATGGACCAGGAGGAATGAAAAAGGAATTGGTACAAGACTGAAAAAACTGGGAGCAAACACATCTGGAAGAGGTCCCCTCAAAAACCAAAACCTAGTTCTTCAAGCCACAAAAATTGCTTAAGTGTTTTGCAGTTTAGCGGAAAGACAGAATACAAAAAACCAACTGGTTTTAAACAAGAAATTGCTCAGTGCAACTGTGCATAACCTTTAGTGTTTCTAGGATTACAAAAGACCAAAACCAAAATGCAGACAAAAACGCCAAATGTACCAAGTGCCTGACACTGTTGAACAGTATCTGAAGAATACCACAGAATGATGGTCTTCAAGCACTTTTGCATTGAAAAAGATTCATAACAGAACTAGCCATAAAAGGTGAAGCTACATTTTAAGCCATCATTTTTTTCAGTGCTGTCAACTGAACACTAGTTCACAGCAACTGTGTAATTAAGTTTATTGCATGAGCCACTGGAACAGATGTTTTTCTTAGCAATTAGCTCATCACAATATCTTAGTCTTCGGCTCAGCCAAGAGCATTTGTAGCTCATTGTAAAAGGTTGTACATGTAAAGGGGAAAAAAAAACCAAACAAAACTCCAACAAAACAACCAAAACCAAAAAGCAGCTTAAAGACAGCATTTGTATCAAAGTCATGAAAATTTGGCAAGCTAAACTGTAAAATCTGACTTTTTGTACCTACCCCAAACTTCGGGCCTGAAACATCATCAAAAATAGTAACTGTATTAGTAGTCTTTACATTCATATCAGTATTAACTTTTACACTTTCTGTAGAGAAAAAAAAATAGTTTATTCTGTTCTTGTTTGGGTCTTGGACTGAAAAATATGCACAACTTCACCGTGGTTGCCTTTTTATGGCTTCTTACACAACTGGACTAAGAGTTTCAAATAGAAACCCATGATATTGCACGATCATTCTGTTAGATTTGCACATTGATTCCAACAGAGTTGTTATGCTTCACTTGTACACTTAAAAAAAAGAAAAACAAATAAAACCAAAACAAATATAGTACCAAAAAAAGTGGGTTTTAAAATTGCGCCTCATTACAACTGAAAAATTATGAATAGGTCAATGCAACAACACTTTATCTTCGACAGTACTGGATGGAGCATGTGCAAAGCCTGTTTTCTTATGGCACACTGGAAGAAGTAGTGAGTAATTTTCCAAAAATCAGTTTGCCTCTATGCTGAATATGTGCTGCTCCACAGTGCTAGTCTTGTTTAAAAGGCATACACAGCCTTTCCATCCACCCTCACAGCATAGATTATTTTTTTTGTGCAACGTGTTAGCAATCTAAACAACTGCTCCACACAAACTGTCCACAAACCACTCATACACAATACTAATGCAACAGTAGATTACAATATGATGGCAATACAAAATATTCTATCAGATCACATATTTCTCTCCATCTGGAATGAAATTCGAATCTTGTAAGCTAGAAGACCCACAGTTCGATTTCTGCGTGTAGTTTCTCATCTGTGCTGGGGACAAAGTCTCCAGTGTTGACCCAGAATTGTTAGCAGTCCTGACTTTAGTGGCTGTAGATTGTTTAGCAGCAGCAGATGCTTTGTTACTGGCAACTACATCCAAGTTTCCAGTAGGGTCAATGATAGCGTTTATGACTGGGGGAAGGAGGGAAAAAAGAAAAAAAAACAAAACAACAAAACAGACACAGACTTATTAGCAGCACTCAGCAGAGTTTCTAAACAGAAGGTTGGTGCCTTCATTTTGAAGGCAGGAGAACTGTAGGCGGTACTTGCGTTGATTTTAGTCATGGTATTTTCCTCATTAGTAGCTTCAGGCCTAAGCAGCTTTAACAAGCAAAACCTCTCCCAAACTGAAGCTATGAGAACATTCAACTTTCTGGTTAAATTGGAAAAGACAATCTACAGCAGCCAAATGGCAAGCTTTTAGTAGGAGCCCAAAATGTCACCTCTATGTTTTTGTATGTCTTTATTAAGCTTCTAGATGACGCACAAGCTTGTCTTGCTTTTTCTGTCGCACAGAGCTCTATGTGCAGAATTCAAGTCTAAAAGGCATAGCAGAGGCTATCAGCTGAATGAGCTGCTAAATATTGTTTCAGCAGAACGGACTTTTGCCAGTTAGTCATATAGGAATATGCTAATTCCCACAAAGGATTTCCACAGCAACAACTCCCACACTTTAAAAGTCAACAATTTTCTTCAAAATTGGCAGCACGAGATAAATCTACTGTTCATTCCATATGCACTCATCAGAAAGCATTCTGCTAACAAATTAAACGTCTGCATCTTTTCCCAGCTTTCATGGGCACATCAAGCCACATTAGTTTGCGCAACTTACTGGCACTGGAGTGAGAAAAAGAACATTTTAAATGACCAACCTTCAAGCTGTTTCTGAACTCTCCTGAGCTCCTTCAGGATAGAACTGATTTCCTACAAACAAAAGCATCAGAATGGAAAATTAAGCAAGTACTCAACTGACATGGGAATCTAGTCTTATTCTTTCTGCCTTACCTGGTCAGTAAAACTCAAGGGCAGTTCCAACCTTGCTTGTTTAACACAAAAGACAAAGCTAGTACCTGTACCTAGGTGTATTTGGTCAGTGCACAGGGATCTCTGCTCTGCATCATTTCACTAAATACTACACCACTACCCAGCTCATAGGTACACTGGTTTTCAGATTTGAAATGCTAGCCAGATTAATTGTCCAAAGACTCTTCCACAGCCTCCTTAATACCAAATACACAACAATGTTTGTAAATTCAGCTCCTAGATCAGACAAAGCAGTTGGCCACACATATACTGCTACAGCACCAAGCTACACAGGTCCTGCACAGTGTTATTTGTATGCTTACCATTAACTATATTTGCTGAGTCCATCACTGTACATAAATCCTGACTGGCAGTCCCCATCAAGGACAGTAAGGCACCACAAGAACACAAACACCACCCTAGGGCTGAGGCTTTTTTATTACCCTATTATCAAACTGTTACAGATGAAGAAAACAACCATTCACAAGAAACACCTGTCTACAACTGAAGCTGTGTCAACCGAATGGTAAGCAATACTTTGGTAGTTGTTTAAATGAGGCCTAACAACCCTGAACTTGAACTTCTGTTAAGGATTTTTGAAGATGAACCACAAAGGGAGAGGGGAAGAGTTCAGTGAAACACAACAGCTGAAAGAACTTACTTTGTCACACTTCAAACAGCAAGAAAAACCCACCGGTTCAACACATGGAAAAGGACTGGAAAGTTCAGAAATGGACATGAGAAGAGCCAGAGCTTGTTTAGGCTTCTTACAAAGCTTTCACAACCAAAAGCCTTCAGTATTTGACTTGTTTGCATGGTCTTACCTTGTTTGAAGTTTTCAGAATTGGCACTTCGTTTTCTGAATTAATTTTGGCCTCCATCTCCTCCCAGGTCCTTTCTGAGTTTTGAAAGAGAATCCTGCAGTACAAGAAGTGAAGCAAGTCTTAAAATTGCCACCCTGAAGCTACTTGTTTAAAAGACTTAATTATCACAACATGTAGCAACAAAGGAGATTAGTGGATTAGCAACTGGACAAAGCATCTTTCAGCTGATTTAGGAACAATCCAAAGTCCTTCCCTAACTGATGTCTCCTAGAGCAACAACAAGCTTTGAAGAGATTTCACATGCTTAGTGACCTCAGGCCTTGGGACAGAGAAGGAAAGAGACAATCCACCAATTTTCTGCTGTATCTTTGTACAGGCAACATTTTGAAGTTAAGGCATCAACAGGCATTACAAATTCGACATTAAAATTCCAAAGGCCAAATGAGGAAAAGAGATGGCAAATAATCTTATTACCCCAGTTCTGTACTACAAAAGTAGTATAGAATTACTGTACTATTCTGTATTACACACAGTTTTCCACATCTAGATTCCCTGCATCATGATAACAAGCCTTTTCAAGGCAACAACGCATTATCTTCCAGAAGTACCAAGCCAACAAACTCAGCAGCAAGTCAACATTTCAGGCCAAAGACAAACTTACTTCATTTTTTCAGCAAGGTTTTCTGTATTTTCACGGATTGTATGTGATAACTGGGACACTGGGTTCAACATCAGATTGTCAAAGATTACCTAAAATGTAAGGACAAATCAAAGAACATTTAGCAAAAGTGGCATATTACAAAACTGGATTTTTTATTTATTTCTTTTTTACAGTAAATGATCTCCACTGAAACATCTTCATCTATGTGGATGATACTTGAAGCTCAAGAGAGATTAAGATCATGTGCAGCTTTGTTGTAGCACTTCAGCAAAAAGATAAATACTAATTTATTCGGACTTTTGTTTTCTAGAGACAGAGAAACAGTTATCTGCAGTAATGTTACTATTTAAGCATTTCTGAAAGAACATGCTTGAGACTTTACAAGTCTCACAGGCACCTCTGCCCCTACCCTCCCCCCTCCTTCCCCAACCCAAAACGCTAAATCACAATGCAAGACAATGAACAAGCAGCCTCAGTGAACACATCTAATATAATTAATATGAGTTCAAGCCACCTCCACAGCCAGGCATCCCACCATGTAACATTCTGCTTTATTAAACACAACAGAAAACCACCAAACCCCAAATATTCAACTCCTGTGGCTCAGCAGAGCCCCTGGGGTTCTGCCAGGAAAGCCCAAATAGCTGGGGACTCTCTGAACCTGCACCTTTTATTCAGCCTTGACACCTCTCTACAGGAGAGTGAGGGAATGCTTGAAGTCAGTCA
The DNA here is from genome assembly GCA_034783455.1 of Micropsitta finschii. Lineage (NCBI taxonomy): Eukaryota > Metazoa > Chordata > Aves > Psittaciformes > Psittacidae > Micropsitta > Micropsitta finschii. Next base: position 15,853 of record JAVHNF010010717.1, on the reverse strand, counting down.
CTGGCAGAATCAGTACCAGTGCTCAGCCCAAGTTCCCCCTTCATCTGCCTGTCTAAATCACACTCCATTTCCAGAGTGACTGTGCTGGAGCCCAGCTCTCCCCTCCTACCTGCAGTGCCTCCCTGGAATCTGCCCCAGCTCTTCCATCCTAGTCAGCGAAAGCAAGCAGAAGCAACAGCCAAGTATTGGTCCTCTGCTCTCCAGCACCATCACCCTGCTATATGCCAAAACCGTTCCCAGCCTCAAGATTCAGACCAGGCTTTCTCACCCTTTAGCATCATCCCAGTGATTTCCACGTTACCCTGCTCTCCCAGCCCTGAAGAATTGCATCAAACTGCATATGTTGTAGGGAGCAATGCAGTGATCAAGCCCAGCTGCAGAATCATAGAATCATAGAATAGTTAGGGTCAGACAGGACCTTAAGATCATCTAGTTCCAACTCCCCTGCCAAGGGCAGGGACACCTCACACTAAACCATGCCACTCAAGGCGTCATCCAGCCTGGCCAAGAAACTCCTTGTAAGGTCCACATTCTGCCACTGCTCCTCCATGGGCAGCACTGACCAGGATTCAAGTTGCAGAAAAGTAAGGTGCCATTAAACTACCAGTGTTGCAGATTCCAAGGTCGACATTTTTGCATTTTTCTATAAAATAGCAGTGAAATAGCCTAAGTGGGTTCTGACACTGAATGCCTCCTCCCAGACAACAGGTGATCGAGCCTAAGGTTTTAGTGGTGTTTTAAACAAAAGAGGAAACTTTCAGTCAGTGCTTTTTTTAGAAGTGCTTTTTTCTTTTTTTGGAGTAGCAGCCTTTGGCAGCTTAGAAAGAGCAGCTATACATACTGAAGCTTAAAGCAATGTCATATATAAAGTAAAGAAAAAGGTGGCCTGCCTCTTCACGGTTTCTTGTCCTTGTTTTTCTTGAGGGATCTTCTTCTCTATTATCATTCATATTTTGGTCAAAATCCTTCAGTTCCACTGATCCCGGAGGCACTTTCTGGTAGTTCAGACTTGCTTCTGGAATGTGCTGTACCAACTTGGAAATAATGAGTAATGAGTCATTAAAAATTAGTAGGGAAGGAGGCACACAGGCACTCACTGTACGTATTCCAGATTTTTAGGCAAGCCCCAGAGGAACACTGATTCATTTAAGTCTTGTTCAGACAGATATGGGTTCCTAAGCAAATTACTAGACCCCAATCCTGCAAGCGTCTACCCACTGCAGTCATCCTATGAAACTCAGTGGGGCTATTTCACTTTATAATTTTGATTCTTGAGCAAGCATTTGAAAAGTACATCTTTGCCTTTCTTTAATTTAGCTAAAACCCCAAAAGGCCATGTTTTCCCATATCTTATGTTTTAATATATCAATGCAACATTAAAGCCACATTAAAATCATTCAGAAACTATTTAGCAACACATGGAAGAGATGAAAAGGCACTACAAACCCACTGATAATGCAAATAATTAAAAAGAACAGAAAAGGCAAGACAGCCACTCCTATGTGGTTGGCTGACAGAGAGAAACTCTAAAAGGGGAGGAGAATAACAGTGACAAGACAGAGATACGAAAAATAATGGGATGGAAAGTGCACCTGAGATGGATATGCCAGCCGAAAAGATCTACGAGCAATCTGTGTTAAAACAGAAACAAAGAAATCAATGCTAGTGAATGGCTGTGACAGCAAGTATCAAACAGAACACATGGTGTGGGGTTATTTTGGGTTGACATTCCCAAAAGCACATTCCTGAGGACCAGCACTTAATGCCCACCCTCCCACATGCACTGAAGCCCATGGAAGTCCTGGTCACCAACCAGTTCAGCAGGGGTGGTCTCAGGCAGCTCCCCTGTTACTTTGAAATGGACTGAGTGAAATCCAGCAGCCCTCCGAGCACAGAGAATGGGTTAGACATACAGCCCAGGAGGCTCTTTCATTGGCAAAGTGCACAGCTCTTGTGAGGAAACCATGTGCCATCCAAGGTCCAGTCTCCCCACACTCTATGCAATAGCACTTGGGTTATACACAGGCAGAAGGTATGAGATATTATGGTATAGGGGCACAACAGCCAAAATGCTTAAAAAGAGAAGCTTATTAGCTAAACATCTTCCCATGAAGTGCAGAAACTTTAAGTTAGGCTCCCTGCAGCAGTCAAACAGCATCAGAAGGGAATGAGATATTCCTACAGTCCAGCGATTCTCATCACAACCAGTTAAAAATACAGTAGGGACAGCACCTGCTCCACCATCACCATGAGAGTTTCATATGTGACCTGGTCTCTTCTCACGTTTTCTGTTCTGTCACATGTGGAAGCATTTCCTCCTGTCATACCAACACTCATACTAATTACATTAACCAACAACTTAACAAACATAATTGGGCTCTTCAGTTTATCCTGTATCATTATCAACTTTAAAATAAGACCAACCAAAAGAATTCCACACAGGGCTAAAATATGCAGAAATGGCCAGTGATTTGGGTTGATCTACAAGACGGTTTGCAGCAGCTGTGCTCAGTTTGACTGCCTGCTCTGCAGAAAGCTGGGTCCTACAAAGCCTACACACCCACAACCCAAGGCATCCCAAACAACCTGTGACTTTGGTAAACAGGAATCATCAAGGTTTCACCCTGCTGAATGATTTCTGTGTTTTGTTTGGGATTTGTTTGGGTTTTTTTTTTTTCTTAATTTGTAGCAATAGTCAGCTCAGTATGCCAAGAATTTAGATTATTATAAACTATACAGCTGAGGCTACAAAACCAAAACCAACCCAAACATGCACTGGGGAAACTGAAAACCTCCCTCACAAACATTCAGGACACTACCAGACCTGAAAGAACAGAACATGAAGAATAAAGTTTAAATCTAAGGCTCCGTCTTAACTTTGAAGAGAGCACACATGATTTTAATCTTTAACCAAGCTTTGTGATAAAAGTATTTTAAAAACAGTTCATTTAAGGCTGAGAAATGCCACACACTGGTCCAAAGTGAAGCTTCTGGTACGGCTTTTTTCCCCAAATTATTAGAAGAAGTATCAATATTTAGTAGTACAAAATCAAGAGCTAGCAGAATGGCATAGAACACTGCAAGAGCCAACCCAATACAAGAGACAGTCACACACAGCAAACATTTCTTAGTCACAGACTTCCTTTTATCAGATGTTTCAGTACATTACTATTGTAACTACTGCAGCTATTCTCATCACTATGTCCTCTCCTAGAATATTTAATATAAGCTACTTCATTAAACTCTCTCAAAAAAAAAAAAAAAAACCAAATATACATAAGGATGGAACATGAGAAAGGGATGATGAAAATCTGATGGATTATTGACAGGGCAATGTTTCTACATTGCATATTGTAGCCCCACAGAAAACACACACTGAAAACCCTAACAGCATTACAG
>JAVHNF010010717.1:0-12385 GCA_034783455.1 Micropsitta finschii | reverse complement strand
ATAACTGAAGTTGGCCAAATTATTTGGAACAATGAAATAACTGAGTGGGCTCAAATCTGTTTCCACAGCTTGACTGATGAATGGTGGCATTTTGGGTGTAATTCAAATGACCTCCCAGCCATTTGAAAACCACCCGGCCATTTGAAACGTTCCAGCCATTTGAAAACCACAGTGCTACCTAACACTATGAGTCCAGTTAAAAAACACCACTAGATGAACACACCAAAGCTCCTGACCTATAGAGGTCTTCATAGGCCCCTACCTGTGCTTCTTTTCCTTTACACCACTGTAAGAACTCAGAAACTACTTTATGGCAGTTCGTACTGCGGGGAGCACTACCTACAGCAAGACACAACCCTAATTTTGCTCTCCTGACTATCTATTGCAAGGGGGCTGACTCGTATGCTCCATAGAGCAGCTGCAAAGCCACATCAGAGAAACCCTCAATTCTCCTGGATCTGAGCAATCCTGGCTTTGTGCTCTTACCGCTCATCATCACAACCATGCACTTTAGAGCCCATTGCTTCGCACAGAGTAGAAACACTGTTTTAAAGGTGTACCTTTAGCAGCAGAGGACATATCCCTCTGTAGGAGCTGACTTACGGCTGTACCCTTCAGTGGCACTCACAAAAAAGTAGGTACCCTGCTTTTCTGGAGGGAAGTGAGTGCCGAGTACTGGTCATTACCAACCCACAGCAAATGTTTCATTTGCAAGTCAGAAGTAAACTAGATTTGTTACCTTAAGTGCTCAAAAAGGCAGTTTTGCAGGTGTGGCACTTGCAAGGAAACAAAGAAATAAAATACTCTCTCAAAGCCTGAAGTTATAGAGAAACATTTGTGTATCCTGGCTCTGAACAGCCCCAGGATAAAACACCTCCCTGAGCAGGCTACAAATAGCCTCATTAGCCACCCTTGCCTGATTTTCTGGATATCTCCCTAATTTTCTGCTTTGCACCTTCAGTGATGATCACAGCAGGGTCACAGGGCCTCCAAGTACTCTCTGGCAGGGTAACAGGTTTGGTCCTCAATTCTGTAATACTGCTTAGGACAAGTTTGCACTTCTCTCAGCAGTCAAAACCAACAGAGGACCAAGACGCACATGTGAACAGCTAATGAAGAGAGCTGTGTATTTTTTAAGCCCACACTGCGGGTAGACAGGAGGGACTTGGGGTTTAAACAGCAACAAAACCAATTTTGCTTTAGCAGCTGGAACCTCCTGGTGACCTTGCTGTCAAGTTTGAGCTGAGTCCCTGTGCTGTGGCACTAGTAAACCAAATTAAGAAATCACTTCTCTTATCCCACTCCAGCGCAGACACAGTTCAGGTGGAAGCCACATCTTCACTGAAGAGCTGGAGGACAGCACTTCCCAGGCTAACTGCATTCATTTTTGTCTAACTCGCTGACTGGAGAGCAGAGTCCCTGCTCTCACCCATCAATATACAGCTGGGGGAAGGGGATTCAAGTAACACCTGCAAGGAATTTCAGCAGCTCTGGGAGAAAGGACACAGTAGAGGTACAAAATACAACTAATACAGAGCATGCAGCTAGAGCACACGATCTGTGCCTTGTCTGAAACAAAGAGGGAAACTCTGGATCCCTAGCACAGTAGTGAAGCACACCCAGTCCATTCTGTTCTTCAGATGCAGACTTCAGGGACCAAAGTCCAACTAGAGGCCATGAGATCCTTAAGAAGTAACATGACTTCCACCTCTTGCAATGCTGACTGTGACACAGGAGGGTAAAATACAGAGTGCTCTAAATAAACTACAGTTAATCTTTACGCTGATGGTTTTTATGACAGGGGATGAGGGGTTTTTCAATGCTGCAGCAACTGGAGATGCTGTCCTGATCTCCTACCACAACCATGCCCCACATATTTACTAGCATTTCTGTTGTCTGGGTTCTTACCTCTTCTCTTGCCGATATGGTAGAAGCAGGAGTGTTGGGCATAGAGCTGAGGGAGGTGCTTGGTCCTGTCCCCGATGAACTCTGTGAGTCCCCATCTCCAGCAACATCATGAATCTCCCGAGCAAGGATGGCCACATCCTTAACCAAGGTTTGGCTGAGCCTAAGGCACAGAGCATGCAGTAGAGCCATTGGGACACATGATACAACAAGCCTCACACTCATAAAATATAAAAAGAGCAACCACAAAAAGTTTGTGGGAACTGTAACCCTGCATAGGTTTGGAAATGAAGAAGCTTTTCTGGGCATCTTGGCAGGGTGCTGAGGAGCACTCTGGCTGCATACAAAGTAAATCTACTCCCCTCCTGAACCCAGCTTCAAAGCAGAGATTTGATAAAAAGCAAATTCTAGTGACTAGACACTACCAGAACATATTGGAGGCAATCCATAAAGAGCCTATACGTTACTGCTCCCTCACCTCTCCACTCTGCTTCCTTCTTTTTTTTTCTTTTTTATAGAATACAGACATTTTTCTTCTTGGGACTTCTTTGTTTTCCCTTACAAATACAAGGAAAGAAGTTTTTTACTTTGTTACTCAAATAGTAAGAATTCAAATTCTCTTTCACTTTTCTTCATGGTTTATAGACTATATATTGAAATACGTTTCTGTGTTCTCCATAAGGACTGAGGGATTACCAGGCTAAGCAAAGCATACCTTAGGGGGAATCTTGTTTTTGGAAACCAAGTCTTGAAACTTCAAGCACCTTGACAGGTGTCCAGTTAACTTTCAGTGATTGCAGCACTCTGCTCTACTTGCTCTAGATCTAAAAACCAGTTTTAAGTCTCTGGATTGTTGCTAGCAGAGGTTATCAAAAAACCCTTTCAGACCAAAGGCAGCCATTGTGGTAACTTTAAAGAAAAGCTTCTGAGATAAAAAAGATAATCTTAATAACTAGCCAGCTTCATCTGAAAGACACTTTCTTCTTTAAGTGAACCAAGCAATGTGATAAAACTGTCAGTTCATCAAAACATTTTCTTGGAAAGAAAATGCATAATTGAACTAATAAAAAGCAATTTGATCTGCCTGCCTAAGGTGCCCCCTATTTGTGCTCGTTTGGATAGAGCTGTCACCAAACACATCCATTATATGATTCACTTATTGTAAGCAAGTGGCATTTTCTCTTTTAACTCTCCCTGACTCTTCTACACCCCTCCCAGTTAATTTGGGAGCAGCAACGGAAATCAGAACTGCAATTATGAAGCAGACTCTGTGACTGAGCCCTGCAATGTGCAGTGCCAGACAAGTCTGATGCAACCATTTATTTATAGCTGCTGCAACCTGAAGTGCTCTCCTGCGCCAGGAATGCTTCTAGGAGGGAAGCCAGCATTTCCCACATGCACACTTTGTGCGGCACAGGTAACACAGCCTCATTTGAAGGCTGACACACTTTCTAGCAGCCTGACAGCAACATTCAGGCAAGAAAAGCCCTTTTGAGATCTGTGCAGCAAGTGATATGGGTGATGTGGAACTGCTGACCAAAAGCAGACAGGAGACAGCTTCCTCGGTCAAAAGTATTTCAAGTATGGCCAGTAAGATGGAAGACCAGTATTTCTGGAAAGTTGGCATAACACAGTTGCATATTAGAGATGTCAAACCTCAAATGCCACTGTTTAAAAAAAGAATCTATTTGCTTTACTGCTGAGGTCCTCCAGGCAACCATCAGACCACCAGTACACAATAGCTCCTTGTATCCAGGAACATCAAGCTAAGCAATGACTCATTTATACACAGGGCCTAGACACATTTGGATTCAGATGTGCCAAGCAAAGAGGTTTCTGCCCTGCAGTGACTGCATACTGCTCCCTCACTGACTTCAGGCAAAGCAGCTTCAACAGTCTACATATTCAGTCTTTGCTAATCCATTTGACTTCCTCTGCAAGAGAATTAGGACAGTTCACACCAACTGCTCCATGCACACACAGTGACTTCCAGCAAAAAGCAGAGGTAAGCAGGTATAGACAGTTACATCTTGACAGACTTCAGACTACAAGAGAAGGCCCATCCACAGTCTGAACAAGAAACAAACCAAGATAAAATGTCCTGCACCTTGGCATTTTCTATAGAGAAGGTACAACCAGCACATCCTTGCACAGGCTACAGATTTCATAAAAACCTGCCAAGTCTGAACAAGTTGATGTTCAGATCAGCAGAGTGCCTCTCCTACCTCCACACCTGGGTTTGATTTGAATACCAAGGAGAACTCAACTCATTTTCAACATGTTGGTCAATACATAAAGCCCCACCTCACCTGGCTATTTCTGCTATCTCTGCTGTTTGCGCCATGAAGTTGTAGGGGTCAGGATGGTCGTCAAATTCTTCATCATCATCTGTTTCTCTGCCATTGTGCTTCTGCTTGCTCAGCCCAGAGCCACGTATCCTCGGAGTTTGTGTGGCTGTTGAAGTATGGGAGCGTTTGTGTTTAGGGGAGCTGTGATTTGAGCCATATTCTTCCTCCGAAGTAGAAGTGTAATCTGAACCCTGTGGTCTCCGCCTTGATGCTTACAAAAAATGAATTGGTTTCAGACAGAGGAAGGTAGTAAAGAGTAACTACAAAAGGGCAAAAAGGTAACACAAAACTAGCCCAAGAGCACAAGGAAAGCAGAGTTTCTGTGCAGATTTTAAGGCAAACAGCACATTCTCAGAGCTAACTTCAAAGCTGAGCACTTCTATGGCTCACATTCCCTACACAAATTTGGATTAGGAAATTCCAATGGAAAAGCAAAATGACTGTGTAAACTCCAGTGTAGTAAATTATTACCACAGACTTGGCTTTATGTGCACAGAAGCTCTGTGTGTCAGTAGATCACATTTCAGACTCTTCATAGACCCACAGAAGTCCTTTTCTAAAAGGAGCCCAATTTTCAAGCTTGCAGACACCCTTCCAGTTAGCTGCAACTACAAGCAAAAGGAGTTTTGAGTGAAGAACAGATTGTGGTGCTTGGTGTTATTTGCTGGAGTCCAAATCCCGGCACTGACCTCCTGCCCCACAATTCACATTAATAACACAAGAGTGTTCACACAGTCAGGACTGGCTCCAACCCCTGAAGCCAAGTGGAAGCTGCCCACTTATCCCAACTGTTTCTGCAGATCTGTAGACACCCAGGTCCTCCTTGCATGGGAAGTATCAACATATCATTTGAAAACTGAGCTCCCAGTGTTTGGTGCTTCACTACACTCTCTACAGATACCACTTCATTCCCTTCTGCCCTTCCCTGGAGAATGAAGACACACCAAACACAGAACCAGACAAGTTATTTAGGATTACAAGACCTAAATGCTTCACTGTGTTACCAAGCTTATCATAACACTGAAATACTGCAAGCAAATTAAACTAGCATCATAGATCACACAAACAAAGGTATTTGGCATATATAATACAGGTGGAAACTACAGATTACTGTAGTTTACTTGAAAAAAATATCCCTAGACATTGCTATCTTAGCTATAGCTATATAAATGTCTTGGGTTAAGGTTTATATGTATATACACACAGAAAAATACATTTTGTCATATTCCATTTGCAGAGATGTTTGGGGTTTTTTTTTAAACACAGGTTTAGAATCAAGAGGTCATCCTCTGTCACTGAACAGCAATTTTGAATTCAAGAGCCTGATTTTCCACTCCTCTATGCCAAGGGAAACCAGAATCAACTCCCCCAGTACCATTCAAATTACATGGGGTAAACAAATGATGTACACAAAGGAGCATAGAAGACAGGCCCTTAGCTTTCAGAACAGGTAACTTGGATTATTCTGATGTTATCTGTGTATTTCACATGAAGTTATTTCAGATGGCCCAACAATCTACTGGCATTTCTTGTCTCATGACTAGATAGTTCATTCTGTTCGTCCATTAGCAAGATTAACTTTCTCCCACTGGGACAGCTGGAAACTACTGTGGTTAGCTAAACACTTTAAGAAATCTTTGAATAAATTAGCTACATTTGCTTCCTTGCTCTCAAGGCTTAACACTCAGTGCTTTTAAGGGTTATTGTGTCAATCTAAAAAATGTCTTGATAGCACAGTGCAATAGTTCAGTTTATCAGTATTTCACTTCACAGGAACAGGGTGCTAGCTGCTGATTCACTACATCTATAATAGCATTAGTACAGGCACACACATCACACTTGGCACAACACAATGGAGCACGAAGCACATTAGGATGCGCAAGGTACATAAGCCTACCAAGGAATTAGGAGGTTAGTATTTTAAAAGCAACTAATTCAGAGAAAGGATTAGCATCATCTGCTGCAACTCTGGACAAGGAAGGTGTTAGCATGCTGCTACAGTTACAGAAATAAAAAACCAATTCATTTAAACAAAGAACTGGCCAACACTTGTAATTTTTCTCCGAATGATTTGAAGTCTGTGGTCCAAAGGCAGAGGGAGTGCAAAGAGTGCCTCCTGTTTGGAAAACTCTAACCACATTATTTTGCTTTAAATTTGTTATTGTTTAACAACAAATCAGTGTTAGCATCAGCTCAAAAAAGGCAAGAGAACAGACTGTACATACTCTTTTATCTTATTCATGTTCTGATTTACATGCATATACAAATGTGTCAGGAAAAGAAAAAAATCATCCAAAATAAAAAAGGAAGCTGGATGCACTAAAACAATCCAAATCAAAACAAGCAGCAAATAACATTTTTAGCATGCAATAAAAACGAATAATGCAATAATAATAATTATTTCAGCTGTGTGAAAATGCACAAAAAGGACACATCCAGAACTTTAAGACCCTTTCAAAAACACATTTCTGTTGAAAATAACATTTCTCTCAACAGGCCCAAGAAACTCAGTCAAAGGGCTTCTTCCTGTCCCTTTGGCTCCCATCATTCCTAAAATCCTAAACAGATGCTGCTTTGCCACAACCATGGTAGGTCAAGGACCACAAGCATAGATCAGGATTTAAACCGAAGGTGTCACAGAGACAACCTCTGATTACCAATTGCCATCTTAGAGTTGTCATCTGCATTGTTCCCACCCCTTAATTAAAGGCTGATTTCAATATGACAAATGTTGATATTGCAAGAGTCTGATGAGTGCATAGCTACTGGGCAAGACAGCCCCTCAAACCTCTGCCTTGTGGGTAACACAAGTGTGCACCTGCCTTACCTACAGCAAAAGTGAATGAAAATACACAGTAGTGGGAATCCCTTGGGGCAATCAATGTGTACTGTCAGCTCCACATTTGCACTTACAGGAAGAACAACACAGGGACATTTATTTCTTGTTCTCCTGTTTCAGATGTCTTCAAACCTGCCACCTTGGACATCAGCTGTCATCAACACTATTACAAGCTCTCTGAGAGCAAACTTTGAATCTTAGAAGTCAATGAAAACCAGAATTCCTAGTGGCACTGGAAAGCCCATTAAATTCTATCTCTTTAAATGGTTAACACACTTCTGTGAATCAGAAAAAAAAAAAACAAACAAAAAACAAACAAACAAAAAAAAAACCAAACAAAACTATTTGCAATATTCTCACAGACAACACCACAATAATATCTCACAGGGTGTATGAGAGATGCTCTGGTGTCTCCAATCCCAAAGGAAGTCAACCTCCATACCGCCTGTTAATGCAGACTCTGTACCCACCAATGCAGCACTTGTTTTACCGAGATACCAATTCTTGGCAACCACATACAGCCTATAAATCAGAAAGAGGGGAACAGGGGAGCAATATAAAGCAAGAGCACTTACCAGATGAGGAAGAATACTTGACACTGCTTGAACGGGCCCTGTTGAAAGGCTGCTTTGCAGAGGCAGCGGCTGCCATTTTCCTCGCCACAGCTCTAACATCTGAAACACCCATCTTCCGATAGGACTCCACACTCCGGCCAGAAAACCCCGTCCTCGACTGCGCTGTCTCAGAGTCACTGGGCACCGTAAATGAACCTGCCCGTTTCCTTGGCATTGCGAGGATGTCCAGCCGGGACAGCTTCTTTGTCTCCGTGGACTGCTTGAGGCCTGGAGCAGTGGCTTCAGGGTTGGAAACTGTTTTCTCGGTATCGACACATTCGTTATCTGAGGCATCTCCCAGTCGGGCACGACGTAGCTTTGAGGCCCTTGTGGGTCTCGGGGTGGATAAACTGTTAGAGCGGGTGAGGACTTGCTGGATTTTCTGCACATTGGAGGTTGTTTTGCTGTGGTCCTCCTTGGTGGCCTGAGTAAAAGGTTTTCTTCTGGGAACCGGACGAGTTACAGAGTGCTCATGATCAGACACAGCTGCATCAGGGACCGACAAGTAAGGCAAGCTTGAGCTTCTCTCATCATCTGTGAAGTCAAGAGACCCTCGAGTCCCAGCACTGCGCTTCATCTGGAAGCGTTTGGCAGCCTCCAAGCGGTTTGATGCCTCTGGTGCTTGGGTCTTCTGCTTCTCCGTCAGTCTGTCCCGAGCACTGGGCTGCCCGCACTGGTCCTGGATGGATGGCGTGGAGGAAGATTTCTCCTTCTGCAAGCTCACAATCACTTTGCGTTTCGGGGCACTTGTTGGGACATTTTTGCCGCTGACCATGCTGACTGTGCTGGCAGTATCCACATCCGATTCCCCAGACAAGGAGTCCTCCAGCTGACCAGTAGTTTCCAATGGCTCCAACTGTTGGCTTTGACCAAGTAATTTGGCTTCCAGTGCTGCCAAAGCAGTTTCAGTGTCCTTAAGGAGAAGGTGAGTCTCCTGACCAAAGTCCATGTGAGTTGACCGAACAGCCTCTAAATCTTTAAGTAGAGGGTGACTTGAAATATGTGGGAGTTTATTTTGAAGAGCACCACTGCTAGACTTATCTTTGGTAAATCCTTCCTGTCTAACAAAAGATGATGCTTCCTTTCCTGCCATATTTTCTTGATCTTGAGGAAGACTCTGATGAAGGGAAATAACCACTTTTCCAGATGCACTTACATAAGCGCTAACATCTTTGACAGGTGGCTTTCCAGGAACTGGTGTGCCAGCAGACTTGAAGGAAAACTCCTGATCCTTGCTGTCTTTGTCTGATCGAGCATGGGACATGCTCAGAGAGAGCTTGGAGGGAATTCCTACTTTGTTGCTGTCATCACCAATGTAGAATGAAGTAGAAACTGGCTCACTTACACCTCTCATGTTTGAGACTCGGGAAGCTCCTGATTGCTCACTCTCTGATCTTGTGTCTTCTCCCATCTGCTCTAGCATTTTACTGTTCTCTTTATATTTCTTGCCTTTTTCTGTGCTGAAGCCATCATCGGATCTGCTGGCATCACTAAGGCTATCTGGATCCAAGTCTTCTTGGATGAAGAGACGGCTGCTGGGATCGCCGTAGGCTTCCATGCAGTGGTCCTTCACAATGGTTCGCTTGGTAACCTCAGAATAGGACTCCTGGCAAACCAGGACCGTGGGTGCGGGACTGTCCGATTTATCACTTGGTGGGAGTTGGGGAAGAAGGCGTCTTGTTCTCAAGGGCACAGTGTTTTCTGGTTCCCCAGATTTTGAGGCTACACCATTTTCTGGAGAAAGTTAAGTTGGCAAGAATCAACTGTCGTACAACTATATCACTTATTTATTTATTTATTTAGGAAGAGCTTCATCCTGCAAAGTTCAGCTCCGCAAAAGCACTCACAATATATGCACTTAGAACTAAGCTTTTATGCAATATGAACATCAGTAGGGCCTGGTTGGTATCTACTCCCTCCAGTTTATCAATACAGACTCTATACTTAATTCTTTTGCTGAATCAGAGTGCTCAACATCTTCCCTCTTCTCAAGGCAGGATTTCAGATTAATTCTCCCATAAAATTCTCAGTACTAGCACATGCTTTAGAGGCTAACAGCATCACTGGCATCTATTTACTATAAATAAGCCCACAGAAAAGAGATGAAAGGCCATCAGACACACCACTACAGCGATGCAATATTTTAACTGCCATTCATAGATTTGTAAAATCAACTAGGTTGGAAAAGACCTTTAAGATCATGAAGTCCAACCATTACCTCAGGACTGCTAAGACTACCACTAAACCGTATCTCTGAGGGCCTCATCTAAATGGCTTTTGAACACTTAAATAGATGGTGTTTTTCACAGCACACATTCTCATACAATCACATCAAGCAGCAGAGCTTCAGGAGAAAGACCCTATAACAATTAAGAGACTGTAAATTATTGCTAACTACCCAAGTGGGTGGACTTAGCAGAACGGATACACTTCATAGAAAAGAGTGCTTTTCTGTTTCACATACCACTGCCAGGACTTCGTATCTGATTCTGCCTCTAAATACTAGGATAACTGGTTATTTGACTATGGTAATATTTAAAACATTCAAGGAGTCAGGTTCTCATACAGTGTGAAAACAGAGGCAATGACCTCTGAAACAAACTCCTAATCTTTACTGAACCTATCTATAGCTGTTGATGGTAAGAAGGTAACGACAAGTATTTCCAAGCAACTGTTGAAAAGGTTTACAAAAGCCAGCAAAGCACCCTTCTCCCTTTCTCATAAACCAACCAGACCATGGGGTCTGTAAAGCTGTCTTCTCAGCTATGATGAGACCCTGATGTCCTCTCCACTCTCTTTCTCCCCTCTATATTCAGCTTTCTAACCTGATCCCATGCTTCAAACCTGTCAAACAACTGGGCCAATCCCAAAACTGCCTAAATTCTCAGCACAGCCAGGCACAGGAGAAGCACACAGAAAAACCCAGAAGTCAGCAATCAAATCTAGGCAACCTGCAAAGGGCTTTCATCTGGCATCATAAGGCAGTCTAAAGAATCACTACTTGGGGCTAGTTAACACCCAAGGCCCGTATGATCTTTCTTCTTCCCAGATGCCCTTTAGTCATTTTAAACCTAACATTTAAGACGTTCTTGGATCACACTGAAATGCAAACCAGAGGCTCTTTCTCCATCTTTACTCCACTGAGAACGATTCGCTCTGTCCTTCTCATTCCAAATACATTCGCTAAAACAGAAACTAAGCCACAGTCAGATGTACAGACGCCCTTAATTTCTGCTTTCCGTATCATCCTGGCTTAGATTCAGTCACCTTCAAACAGTAATGTCAGGATGAGACTTACCTGCACCTCCATCACCCTGCCCAGAGACAGATCCAGACTCAGAGTAACTGTCCGCAAGGCTTGCCCACCTAGACACCCACTTCTGACTCCCTTGAGATGCTGCAGACACCTACAACAAGGTGAGGAATGTAGTATCAGAAGGAGGGGTTTTGAACCAAGTTCTAGCCACAGAAATCTCTCCTCTCATACACACAGCATTCAGTCTCCTCAAAATGGAAATCAATTTACACATCGTATCTCCATTTAGACAGAAAACCCATCTACACCTCCACCATCCCAGCAAATCCACCTGAACTGCCCATACCTGCGCCTCAGCCTGAGACCCACTCAGAGCTTTTGAGGCAAACGCCTGGAGCAAGGGTGACTTCTGACTAGTGCCATTTTCACTGATTAGATGCTGATGAGAACTGGAGTCATCTTTTTCACCTTTAATTATTGGTCTAAAAGCCGAAGAGATTCTGGAAAATTCAGGAGACTCAAGAACACCAAAAACCTGAAAAGGTGTTTGAAGGAAAAATTAAAACCCTAGAAAATGAAAAACATTAGCCCAAAATCCGAAACCATGAAGCATTAGTCAAACACAAACTATAATCCCAAGGGGCCAGAAACATTTGCCAACTCTTCCATACCACCTATGTAAATAATTTTCTTCTGTACTCTGCAGTAGCAGCTTTAAATCCACTTATTCATAGAATCCCACTCATGCCCACCTTTACCCTCTCCCACATTTTAGTGTGTTGCCTTTAAAACAGTAGTAACTTTCACTGAAAAGGAGTCACTTTTCAACCCTGAGAAATGCAGGATGAGTGTCAGTAAACCTATTTACCAACCCATTCATGAAGAATTAGGGGAGGGGGGAAAGACACTGGAGTTCCATCTATAGACTATAGCAGAAAGTGTGCTGAGCAAACCAACCCTGCACTGCCATGTGAGGACCCAGGAAAGGATGCACCTCAGACTTGTGAGCCTTTGAGCTACTTGGCCAGATTCCCTCTGGAGATAAACAGGCTGTACTACGCGGGTGACGAAGATCCATGCTTCAGAAGGGCCTGTTTCTCATCCCTGACTACAAGTAGTTCAGATGAAGATGCCACCAGAAAAGGTGTCTATGCTGGGTAAAGATAGCTATAAAGTTCTCCATTCTTATGTATAAAGGTGAGGGAATAAAGAGAAGAATCACTTTAAAATCTCAAGTCCAGAATTCATACCATCTTTCTTCCTGGACAGAAACACTGAGATCCAATTATTAGTTGTTTCCGAAGTGGCAGGTCTGCACTTGTCCTGGTTTTAGCTGGGCTAATTTTCTTCCTAAACCACAACAGCACTGCACCAAGTCTACAGGAGAGTCAGCTTGCCTGCTCAAGTCACATGGCTGCCAAGA
>JAVHNF010010709.1:0-27456 GCA_034783455.1 Micropsitta finschii | reverse complement strand
GCCTTGAACACTGCCAGGGATGGAGCATTCACAACTTCCCTGGGCAACCCATTCCAGTGCCTCACCACCCTCACAGTCAGGAATTTCTTCCTTATATCCAATCTAAACTTCCCCTGTTTAAGTTTGAACCCATTACCCCTTCTCCTCTCACTACAGTCCCTAATGAAGAGTCCCACTCCAGCATCCTTATAGGCCCCCTTCAGATACTGGAAGGTTGCTATGAGGTCTCCACTGCATTTTGGATATTCACAATAAACATAAATTCTTCTGGGCTATTTCTTGTATCCTGAAGTCTCAGACCTCTGCCACTTACCTTACAAATATAACAAGAAACACTCCACCGGGTTTTCCCCCTGTCATTAGCAGACCTTGCAGGGTCTTATTTATACTGGCCACAGCTTTTGGACCTCCCACATCTCATTTTGGAAATCTGAGAGAGACCATGGAATACTTAAAGAGGATGAAAGAGAGAAAAATGAGGAAATTCGAGCCGTACACCTTCTTAAGAACACTGTGCCTCTAAAAGAGAGAAAGATCTGTCTACAGAAATATTCATTCCTCAAAAGGCAATGCAGGAAGAAGAAAGATTTGGACACGCTATGGAAGTTGCACATGCTCCCCTTTTCCTTGGACATATTGAAGTCTAAGTGGAACAAAAACAGGAAGAAAATCAGTTTGATCCCTTCAGAGCTCAAACAGTACTTACACAGCACACCACCTCTAGCCTCGCTGGCTTTGACAGCACTGCAGGAGTCCTCCACCGCTCCACACAGCTGCCTTCTCCTTGCTTCTTGCACACAATCATTATGCACAGCAATCACATCCCTGTTGGCCTCAGCATGTCACAGATACAAGTTCCCTCTGCATAAACTGGTATGTTACTGATACTATTATAAGCTGCATAATTTGGAGTAACTGACATAGGAGTAGATGTTCCTCTTCTCATTGTCATTACACTGCTACCTAGAAGGCGTTACGTGAGTAGAGCTGTTTGTCAAGAAGGCAGGCAGCTGAGCCAACTGTCTTCCTTAACATTTTTCGCTGCCTCTCCTTTTTCTGCTCCTTCACTTATCAAATGACAGAGCTGTGAGGAAGCAAACATGAAAATCAGATGGGTGATTCCTAGAATAGCCCTTGAGTATCAGAGGTGTTAAATGTGAATGTGTACATGAAGCCACCAATAAACATCCCTGATGCTTATTCATTTTTTATTTGCCTTCCTTGGTAGCAACGACATCATGCTTTGGAGAAGACATCTTTCAGCTCTTAGTACTCACACAGTTGTGACTGCTGGATGATATTTATATCTCAGTGACAGGCATTTATCGTCTCAACTAATAAAGGTTCAGAACAAGCCCTATGTTATCTTTACTAAGAGAGCACCTGTGGGGAACCCCCTCCCCAAACACAAAATAAGTAGAAAAAAGGGCCTTTTGAGCATGGGAATGCTCATCTTCATGTTTGCGTAAGCACAATGAACTACAACAAGCTGTCATAAAATCTCAAAAAATAGGAAAAAATTTGGAAGCAACAGAACAAATGCTTTCTGTTGCCCCATCTAAGAATACTGCACTGAGTGAGTCAGTTCATCCTCTGATCATCAAAGCAATTTTAACATGTAAGCTGAGACTGTCAATTTAAATGCATCCCAAACTCATTTTTCTAAATAAGGGCAGAGAAAGAACAGAGTTATGCTCAGAGATCACATGTGGGCTTCAGATTGATGAAAATGAGGTTGCTCAATATTCTGCTGACTTGAGAAAAACAGCACTGACATGACTCACCTTTTTCCTTTCTACTCAGAGAATCATTCCTTCTAACACAAGTTAGAATTCCTCTTTATACAACTAGATCATGAAACAGGAGTTCAGCTGTCTATTAAACAGAAAGCAAATTCATCAAATCATGCATACCATTTATGTAACTGCATTTAAAAAACGTTTTATCAAAGGAAGGCAAATCAAGCTAAATAAATTTTCTCTTTTGTTCCTTGTGTAGGAATTTCATTTTAAGAAGTACTTTTCTGCAACTGAATGGATGCCAGTTGCAGAAATATCCGCCACTAAGCTAGAAAAATCTCATCATAACTTTTCATTATAAATATTAAATGCTAGAAATCCTCTGAGAGAGAAATGAACATATCGGATGTTTGCACTTTCTGGGAAAATGTTGCAAACTTGTTTACCAGAAGACTGCTATAGGAGAAAACAAACCCAGTAAAAAGAGACTCATATTTCTACTAATAGTCATTCTGATCCTGCAAATATTTTTGTTTGTGACATTTATAGAATTACATCAAGCAGTAAAAGGGAACTTAAGAGCCATTTCTCAGGTGCTTAGTACACACACGTAGAACCAGGCTTTGTCTCTTTCCAATTTCAGAGGGCTCTAACAAATCAATATCCTTACAATATATTGGTTAGAGCATGCCTGCATCAGCTTTGATTTACTTCTCTGAAAAAGCTCCATCTCTTTTGGCATTGGTCCTTTAACACAAAGGAAAGTCTTTGCCTCACATTTATTTCTGTCAGAAAGCTTTGCCCAGAAGGAACACAGAGCCCTGCTTGAAGGGAAGAAAGCTCAAAGTGCAAATAGATACATCATCATTCATGAAACTTTAAAGTAGAAGGCATGCAGATAATCATACTTTTTACACAAGACATTATTTAGCAACATAGGCTCAAACAATTTAACATTATTTTTGTTCTTGTACCCTCAGCCCCAAACATGGTGATGGTACACACAAGAGCAAGCAAGGAGGTCTTGGGGCAGCTCCATTCACTGGCATGTGCAGCCCCTAGAATTTATTCTGCAGCTGAGTCTCCTGATGCTTGGTTTGGCAGGAATGAGAGAAAATAAAATGCCTTAAGTTAAAACAGTGAGACAGATTCCAGCTTTTTTTTGACTGACTTCTATCAGTATATTAGGACCCTATAAAGTGTCCTTCAATCAGTATGTGAGTGCCAAAAACCATGTCAGCCTCATCTCATGCTTCTGTAGGACACTAAACCAGTCTTGGAGATATTTTCTTCAGTTGAAAATATTTTAATACATTCAATCTTGTTCGAATGCTTAAATTTGATGAAAAACTTTTCAACTATGTATTTTATACAAGAAATGAGTATCATTCTTCATTGCAGAGGGCAGATGTATCAGTTAGTACAAACAGACTTCCACAGAATTCACTAGAAACCATCAGCATTTTCTAGCATGACCTAAAAGCTATATAGAGAAAAACATTTGAAACTCGCTACCAAAAATAGATTTTGGTTATTATTTCACTATAAAGGAGAGATTTCTTGTTTGAAAACTGGGCTGAGTACCTATGCCAGGCAGTTCTATCTACATGCACATCAAAAAACATGAGGAATTTCTAGAGTTCATGAATAACTCGAAGTTGACATCTTTGGCAACTCAAAAACTTGGCTGGAGGGAGAAAGGAGTATAAAATACACCCTGATATCTTTAAATCATCCCTTAAACAAGGGGTTTGGATTTGTTTGTTTCCTGGAAATGTTTTATAGCATAATAGCAATGGTTCATTTAGCTGTCTTTTCAGAATTATGATGAGCTGTTTGACTGGCAAGGCTTAGAAAAAGTTACAAAGACTGACACTGAAAATGTGTCAAGATGAGAATGCTAAGCCATTAAAAAGCAACCAATTTACAGAAGGCTCTTGATACATTAATTTATTCCATTGCATCACACTACAGCTGAGATTGCACTATTAAGTGCTACTTTTCCCTTAGGATTTACCTTACTAACAGGAAGAAGGGAAAGCTCATGCTGACTGCAAACTTTATTGATATTTTGCTTTAAACCCTTTGTTCAATCCCTGTACTTGTGCCGATATTGAAGCTCCTTGTCAGATGCAGCAGCTCCCCCCCCCAAGCCACAGGCAGGCTCTGCCCAACAGCCGCCATCGAGCCCTGTTCAAATGGAGTCTTTGAAGAGTTTTCCTATCGAGCTCCACACTGAATGCAGACCCATGGAGGGCTTTCCCCAAAAGGTCACCAAGTTGACCAAATCCCAGGGAATATGTAGCTCAAAGGTGACTCCAAATGAGATGTGCGCATGTGGTTAACTTTGCTTAAAGAAAATAGGCAAATACACTTCTCAGTGTAATAGGTGTGATGAATTTTGGGTTAAATCCTGAAAAATTCAATGAAGACACAACCCCACGGAACTGCTTTGTTTGCTCCTGCTTTCAGAAGTGACTAAACTACATTTACTTAATGTGAGATATGCAAAATGTTTTCTATATATTTCTGTAAAGAAAATGTGAAAGAATGACTACATTTTTAGAAGGGTGTGTAGTCACAGGGCAAGGGGGAATGACTTTAAGCTGACAGAGGGGAGACTGAGCTGAGCTCTTAGGCAGAAGCTCTTCCCTGTGAGGGTGCTGAGGCGCTGGCATAGGGTGCCCAGAGAAGCTGTGGCTGCCCCATTCCTACCAGTGCTCAAGGCTAGGCTCGACGAGGCTTGGAGTAACCTGGTCTAGTGGAAGGTGCCCCTTCCCGTGGCAGGGGTTGGAACTGGATGAGCTTTAAAGCCCTTCCAACTCAAACCAGACTGGGATTCTATGATTAATGAAAAATTTTCTGACACACGGTTTTACCCCTAGTATTTCATATAGTTATACCCATCTAGTGAAGAATCTCAACCAGCCCCGCGTGTAAACACTGCTCCTGAGGCAGCCCAAGAAATCCACTTGTAGGTTTGTGCACACCTTGATGCCAGTTCCACCTAACAAAGGGAGTGTTTGCTGTGCTCCTCAACGCTGCCCACCGGATCCCTGCAGCTGCCAAGGGCTCCCCGGACTTCACCGGGAGAGGGGTTAAGGAGCTTTCCCGGGTTTTGCAGGTCAGGACTCCCCGGAGACCTGCCGGAGCCCGGGACACTCACAAGCCACCTCTCCGCAGGACAGGGGAAATTGAAGGAAATATTCCATAAAACCAGTTATTCCACTTCCCGAATTCCCAAACCAAACTACTTAGTCTCAGTCGGACCCCCCACCCGTTTTCCGGTGGCTCCTCTGCCAGGAGCTCACCCTCTCTTCAGAGGCGACATAGTCGCCGCGGAACCTCCTGTTGGGATGCGCGTGTGTCCCGAGGAGCCGCGCCTCCTGCCAGGGAGGAACCGGCTCTTTCAGAAGCGAGGGGACACCCCCACCGCCCGGACACGGTCCCTCAGCCCTGCGCGGGGACAAGCGGCGCACACTGAGCCCCGCGATCGGACAGGATGAGAATGGGAATGGGAATGGGAAAGGATGGTCCCTTCCCACGCTTCCAGTCACATGTTCCCGGTGCGGGAGGAGCTCCGAGGCCGCGCGCACCTGCGGCCCCCGCCTTTGTGCAGTGCAGGTGCAGCGTCCCCCCCCCCCCCGTGACGTCACTCGGCCGCTCGCGAGGCACCATGGGAGAATCCCAATGTTTTCCGACGGATGCGCTCAGCAGTGTGGCGGCTTGAGGCGACTCCGGGAGCGACGCTCGGGGCGAGGGGGGGACACGTCCCGGGAGGGGCGGCGGCGGCTGTGGCGGCGGGGGGCCGGGCCGGTGCTCCGCGCCTCGGCTCTTCCCCACCCCGCCAGGCAGCATGGCCCACCCCCGTGAGGAGCCCGGAGCTGCCTCCTGAGCGCCCGGCGCCGGCGGAGCGCCCCGCCGCAGCCTCCCGACGGTGCAGGGGAAGATGCTGCTGCCGCGGCTGGTCTTGCCCGGCTGACGCCCCGCAGCCGCCGCATCCCAGTCCCCATTGTCCCCCTGCCGCCGCCGACTCCATGAGCGCTTCCTCCTCTCCCCGCCTCTAAGCTTCCCGCCCTCCACCTCATGGCTGCATCGGAAGAAGGGACCGGCTGCTTTCTCCCGAGAGGCAGGTCTCAGAGTGACCCCAGCATCCTCACCGACCCCGCGGGCCCCGGCGCCGGAGAGCGCCCAGGTACCGGCAGCGCCCGGGGGGGGGGCGGGCAGGGGCGCGCCGGGACCATCCTCCGATTAACAGCGCGGCCAGGCAGGGGACAGGGAGAGCGTTTTCCGCAGCGAGTGCCGGAATGGTGCAGCGGCTGCGCTCGGAGCAGGGTTACAACCGAGTAATTTGCGATCCCCACGATCCTCCACCGAGTGAGCGGGCGGGGGGCGCGGCTGGCGCCGGGCGGCGGGTCCCGGCGGAACCCTCCGGTGAGGCTCAGGCGGAGCCGGCTGGTTACTTTCGTGAGGTGCTGGAAGAATAAAGTCTAATGAGGCAGGCGGTTTGCATGGGATCACCATGGAGACACGGGGACACAGGGTCATAATTAAAGGCTTTCTCCGCGCCAGAAGGTAATTGTCACTTTCAAGAAGAAGCGTGAGCTTCTAACGGGGTGTGGGCACAGTGCGAGGTGCAGGGGGGCACAGCCGGGGTGCCGGAGTATAAATAGAATATTGTGATTAGATTTTCTTTAACAATGGCTGATGGTGTTTTCAGCTTAACTTCACTTTGAGGAATAATCCTAAATATCTGTTGGGGGTGACTCAGGCTTTTCAGGCTGTCAGAATCCAGGATGCAAGCAATGACCCCTAGAGAAAAAAAATAAAAAAAGGAAACAACTCCATCACTTTGATGTGATGTGACTGCAAGGAAAGGCACAACAACAAGCTGGAGGCAAAGGCTAAGAGCCAGTTTACTCTTGTTTTCTCTGAATAGGTGGTCATACAAGAATGGGAAGGTTTCTTTATGAGAACAGGATAATCAAACCACTGTGAGACAATGCAGGGGGTGTTGATCACTGGTGCCCGTTACGCTGAATTCTAAAGCTAGAAATAGCTCTGGGCTTTGGGTCAGGCACTGTCAGCCTGGAAGAGACAGACCCTGAATGCAGTTTTGGACTGAACTTCAGTTCCAGCCTTTTTCAGATTGCTGAATGAAATATTTCAGGCTGTTTTCATACACCTGCTATGCTGCTTCCTTCTGAGACCATGAGGGTATTAATATCTGTAACTATTTTAAGTTCTATTTATTTGTCTTATCAAGCAATTCTGAGCACCTTGCTCTAGAGTGAAATACAAATTAAGTTAAGGCAAACAGTAAATGATTTATCTCTGATGCCCAATTGCTCCGATACCCTAAGTGAAGGGAACAAAGGACTCTTCTAACGTGAACTGCTCGACTCACTCCCAAAGGGGCAATCTTGGCTGAAAGAGGAATGTATGTTTCTGCCATTTGATTTCTGGAAGCAGAAGTGACTAATGAAAGCAAGGCATATGCAGTCTCAGGTTTAATTCCCCTATAGTATTTTCTGCTAATTAATTATTTTGGCCTTTGTGAGCTATACAACAAAGAAAGTAGCAACATGTCTGACAGACAAAGATATAAAAATTATGATGTGTTTTGTAAGAAGAAAGAACTATCTATAGTAAGTATCATTTTTTCCCCCTGATACAAACTTCATCAGATAAGTGTCCGATTGCATGGCAGAAGCTACACTAATAAGCAAGAAAAGATGTTTTTGATGGTATTGTGTTAAATATACAATATGTGGAGAGAAACAAAAGGTAATGGGTTTCATCCAGGTGGGTATAGATAGGAGTAGAGTTAGCACATTTGGTAAGCTTTTTAGGTCTTAAATTTGCTCATCAAATAGTATTGAACATTCATATACTTCAAAATTATAATAAAGTGAACATAAATGACTTAATTTAAATAATATTTTACCCTACAGTGCTGTAAGTAACCACCTATTGTGAGCAATTTCACACAACTGGCTATTCAAAAACCTGAAATACATTTTATACTACTGTAAGGATTATGTACACTGGAAGACATAATTGTAATTTATCTTATTGTGGAAAATAATTTTATCATGATAATACCAACATAGCCATCTATGGACTCTAGTCAAAAGAAAGTCTTAGGAGTGCTAAATGACACATAGCGAGTTTGTGTTTACATCCCAACCCTGCTCACAGACAAACCATGTAGAGAAGTAAGCTGGAACATTCAGAATTCTTTGTTAATTTAAAAACTAATTAATTTTCATTAACATTTAAGTCATCCATTGAAATTGTACAGACAAAACCAAACCAAATCAAAACAAAACCAAAAAAACAAACCAATAACAAAATATGGTTATAACTGAGGGATCCCTACAAAAACATTCCTACTTTTAGATGGCATTTGAATGATACTACATTCCTACTGGAAATGCATTCCCATTTTGCAACATTTTCTGGAACGCCTGATGTGGTCATGGATTATTTTGTATCAATTCATTTGCCTGTGTCTGTTTAGAGGAAAGTAGGTAGAAGATGTGGCAGTAGATGAAGCCAGCCTATATTCTAAAGATTCCTCTGGTGTTTCTGTGGGTTTGTTTAATGGCATAACTCGTATTTCTTTTCTTGACCTGTACAGTTAGTTTTTTAGTCCAGCTTTATACAGGATATGTCAGTGGCATAGCTGAGAATGTAGAGGTGCCAGCATGTAGCTTTTCCTGTGTTTAGCTAAAAAAATTCCCCAGTGCAATGCTTCATTTTCCTTTCTCTCTTGAACTGCATCTGAATGTACATTGACTGTACATAGCATGGTGACAAGCCTTGCTGGCTGCCTTGCAGAAGTTCACAACCTTCTATGACTGGACCGTATTATCTCTTTTTTACCTGACGCTGAGTAATGTAAACAGATTCAAGGAATTCAGGATGACCAGACCGCAGATAGCAAATATTCACATTGCTTCATCTGCAGGTTTTTTTTTTGATGAACTATTGCTTGAGGTCAAATCTCAAAGGGAGTTTCCCATGTGAGAATAAAGATGAAGTTTGTTTGGCTGGTGGTGGTGTTACTAGTTTGGGATCTTGTTGGGGTTCTTTTTGTTGTTTTTTGCTTGTTTGTTTGTTTGAAGGGGACTCCCTCTCCTTCAAGGGAGCAAGGGCACAGAATAACTAAGTAACAAGCTGGGTCAGATAGCCTTAAATACTGATTTTTGAGAAGTTTTGGACACTCTCAACCCTGACTGATGCCAGCAGAAGCTGCAATTACTCCTTGAACAATAAGGGTTTCATGATAAAGCTTCTTATCAGTGTGTTCTTCACAAAGCAGTCTGTAGAAATCAAAAGCTATTTTCATTTATTAAATTAGAAGTTATTTTATAACCTTGATTTTCTAGAACAGATGTAATCTTTACAGACTTCAGTAAACTTTATCACATCTAAACAACTTTAAAAATTAATACATGGCCACTATGGTCTTATTAAATACTCATGTAGTAAATAAGATAAGCATGGTGTTCAGTAACCTAGACTAGAGAGTTAATAGCTATTTGTTCAAAAACAGAGGTACAAATTCACTGATTTAGATCCTTCATATGCAACTTTAATTAAACAGTAGCTCCTCACAGTGATCAATTGAGATGTCACAGTCATGGTCTGCGAAGAAAATACGGACTTCAGTTACCTGTGCAAGCTCTACTGACAAATAGATAATTCCCTCCAGCATTTAAATGGTGCATATAGTTCTTATTGGTAGAGAATACTGGAAATAGCAGAAGAAAGATAAGAAGGAGTGAATGTTTATTTGTTTTAATTGAATCAGTTCTCTTCTCCTCTAAGACAAAATGGTGCATTTCAGCCTGTGACTTCAGTGAACTATTTTCTGGCCACTGGGTTTACGAGAATCACTGTCCAGTGAATGCTGGACTTCATATTCCAGTCTTTATTGAAGCACACTGTCGCACTTTGTGAGCAAGCCTTAAGAGGGAATATGTCCTGAATTTGAGAAGCACACATCAAAATACTTAGGTCTTGCTTAACCATAGACTGTCTCTAGACTGTGCTCTTGTTAAAGTGAATTTTGCTTTTCTTATTGCACCATGACTTAACGCAAGCTTCAAAGAGGCATCATTTAACACAACTTTCATTTGGAAATCGCCATAGGTAAGAACTCAAAAACCAGTAGCATCCTTCCCTGGTGCCATTAAGACGGCTGTTCAAAGTCCCATTGTTTCCACTGAGTTTGGGAGAAGGCCATAATATGAAGTTTTATCAGACTGTGTGCATAAAGACACAGCCTAATTAATTGTAGATCTGGGATTAGCTCTGAGCTGAAGAACTAGTCTAGAAAATATCTTATCCTGCCATAACATCAAGGGTAATTTTTGACACAGTTAAAGGAGTTTAAAACTGGTAAAATACTAGTTAAGTTCTAATTTAAAAAATCAAAAGGTTGTGGAAGATTATTTGGATAGTAAAAGACAGCAATTGCTTAAGAAAACATAATGCAAAGAGGGATTTCATTCATTCCAGTGATTACAGTATTTTCCTTTTCCCTTTTCCTTTCCCCTCCTCCATCTTCCCAGGTAAGGATCAAGAGAGAAAGGAGAGTCTAAAGAGGGCATGGGTATGAAATTCAGAACAGATTTCAGTATCACAATCTATTTGAGAGACAGCTGAAGGAAGCCAAAATATTGCTCTTGTTATATGCCAGTCACAGGACATAGAAGAGATTGGCAAGCGCATTTGATTTGTAGTCATAGAAGACAGGGCTCCACAGACTGAAGAAGAGCACACCATGTCAAAACTCAGTATTACTTGAGGAGATATAGACAGCCATGACAATGTGTGAAAATGTCACACCACACCCTCCCACCCCTCCACCCCTTAATTTTGGGATGGATGGATTAAATCCATTTTGATTTGTAGAAGTATGCATTGGTGCCATCCCGGTTTGCTCTTTATGCTGCTACTTTTCCTCCCTGGCACAATGCAATTAAAGAATCATTTTTCAGGATGGGTGTTACTGAGTTCTTCAGCAGACCTTGCCAGTGGTCCTTCTCCTCCAGTGGAGGATCTGTACCAAGGCAAGGAGCTGTTGTGGTTCATGCAGTATTGTTAGATGTTGTTAACAGCTATATTAACATAATTTCTTATCTTTCTCATTTGAGAAGATTGATGAAGGGGTTTGTTAGCCTCTACACTGTTTGCTGCAGCGTGCTTCCAGATCTGACAAGTTAAAGCTACTTCAAAATAGTTCCAGAGATGTACAAGTATGTTGCTATCAAATACTAATTCCCTTTTTATTTCTATTGATACCACTTCTAATCAGCAGCACTGTGCACTGAATTAACTCGAGAAGAGAACAACTGAATAAAACTTAAAGCTCCTTCATCACTGCTTCTAGTTATCATAATTCACAAGTTTTATAGCAGGAAGCATTCTTGTAAGTATTCTTCTAGGATGCTAAGGAGAGAGTTGAAGTGTTTTGTTCCTTTTACACTGTCCCCCTCTGGGCTGAAGGATGACCTGTAACACAGCAAAGCCTCAATATAAGAATGGAATACATCAGTAATGCCTAGGGAATGCTGTAATGCAATAAAACATCAAGTTTAGGAATACTCTATGCTAGGGCTTTTTCTATTTTTCCTTTTCCTTCTATTCTAAAGGAAATTGATAGCAGAGTGGGTGCCAGGCCAGAAGAAGATGCTGTTGATGCTGTGCCTGTCGGCTGGCTGCTGCTGTCATCCTTTTGCAGTCACTTAGATTACTGCAACAGGGACTTGTAGGCTTATCTGTGATGTCTTTAATCATTGCACAGATTTTCAGATGTGACACTAACACTCGAGCCAGGCCACCCCTACTAAACTTTCATTTTTTTTTAACACCAGAAAGATTTTGGTTTCCATTTCCTTTTCCTGTATCAACCAGTCTGTTTTGTTAACAGAGATGGTTTAGCCTACACCCTATTTCTTCTGAAGCAAGAAGTGTACCTGGTCTCTACATCTTTTCCCATCACTCTTAACTTATGACTAAAATAAAATAAGCTGATCAATGCTTTTGATCCAGTTTATAACCTAATCCTATGTTTCATGTATATAAAGCATTGGGATATTTGAAATTCTCTCACTCAAAGTCAGTGTTTCTGTTCAGATCTATGCAAAGGCCTCCAGCTGAAAATTGCAGCTCCACACATAATGGGGAGTATATTAAAGAATGCTCAGAAGAGACAAGAAATATGCAGGGTATTAGTTTACTTAATGTCCCATTTCCTTTTACATTGAAATCCAAATTTCAGTCCTATAAAGGTCTCCAAAACCTTTATTATTTGTGGGAATGTAGAGCTTATGCTGGTTGCCCGGGTATTGTACTTACTGAAACTCTACTTAGTTTATTTTGGGGGATTCAAGACAGAGCTTGGCGAGGTTCCATTTCAATGCTACCCTTACAGTGGTTAAATGAAATCGGTTCATAAGTATGCTACTCATGTTGAGGGTTGTTTTTAGGCTTTTCCAAGGTTTGACTGTTCCCAGTGTTTGGAGGTTTATATTTAGCTAAATATTATAGTTCTGTAAATGAAACAGAGACCTTTAATGGGGAGGAAAAAAGGTGTTTTACAGTTCTGTTTTCTCCTAAATCCCAAGTTGGCAGGTACTTCGAATGATGCTGAAAAGACATTTAAACCATTTAAACCTTTTTATCCAAGAAGTGGAAATACTGATGACAGACCCCATAACCTAGACTGGATTTATGAGAGTGGGGTCATCATATGGGGAATACCTGGTGGCGTTTTATGACATTTTTTTGTACCCATAGTTACTTCTGCATCCTTGAGTGATAACTGAGGGTCCTCTTTTCCTCTTAAGCTTTACTATCATTGCCTTCTGAGCAGAAAGTTTGGACAGAATCTCACTTTGAAATGCAGAAGTTTAAGGGAACATTACATAGTGCAAATGTGTGCTCTTGCTCCCATGTTACAGAGACCCAACACACTGCAACTGATATTCCAGACACTTGCTGGTTCTCTTATTGTCAGTGCTACTAGCAAAACCCCTGGGACATGTAGAGGATTTAGTCTAAACTTGAGTATCAGAGTCAGAGTAGGTAGGTAGTCTATCACATGTCAGTGAAAAGCTTTTTCACAGGTTATCTGATGCAATAGTTTCTATTACCCCTTGTTGAATCAGAATTATTAGTTCTAGAATGTCTTAAACATCAGATCTCCCCTAGTCCCTGGGAATCCTTTCTCATGCACCAGAGGGAACCTTGTTATGTGCACACAAGTTCTTTCGTCACACTTATGTTTGGTTGCAGCAGCTGTACTCTGGCATTAAAAGCAGCAGGGATGACATTGCACACTGTGCAAAACATGCAGGATTGATTTTTTTTTTTATTTTTATATTGATATCTAAATAATGCTTTTGCATCTTACTGAAGAAATTTTCAGGTCTTAAGTATACAACAGCAAGCTGTATAAGTGAAAAAGGACTTTTTTCAGAATTGCAGTATTTTGTACATCACATAGACCTATTACTGATCTCTTGTATATGCTCTACAAAGGGTTTCTATTTTCATCCTTAACTCTTTAGATGTTATCACAGATCACAAAAAAAGATTCAGGCTCACATTCTCCAAAAGCACAGAAAACAATGAAAACCCCCAAGTGTTTCTTATATTTTACAAATGGGGAATTGAGCTTTAATTAACTGACTTTGCTGGGTTTTTATAGGAAGCCAGCGACACCACTGGAAGTTGACTCTGGATTTTGTAAGGCTCAGCCCATACCTTAACCACAGAAATTATCCATAGCAGTACTATTGTTATGGTAAATGGTGCTTGTGTATCCAGGTGTTTTAGTGTACAGTCAACTTATGGAAAAAATTGGAAAGGATAAGAAAAAATATTTTGTGTGGAAAAGCAAATCTGTTCTCATTGCAAGGTTAGAGACCTCAGATTTATTTAGTTACTTATTTAAATGTAGCTGCAGTTTCTTGTGCTATGGCTTCCAGGGTTTCATATTACTAATAATGGAGAAAACAGTTTAGGCAAATACCTCTTGGAATTAAAGAAAAAAATAAATCTGAAACTCTGCTTTTTGGATAAGGTTAGACTGGGACAGTTTATTCAAAATCGTAGCTGAGGCTGGTCTCTTGCTCGGAGATTTAGGACAAGAATTTGTTAAGTCTTCAGAGGTTCAGTCTTTGCTCTGAACATTGTTTCACCTAATAGGAAAAAAGGGGAAACCATGGTCTTTTTGATAGAAGATGGACAAGGATTTCTGATTACTGTTTAGTACTTCTTCTGCTTTGCAATTAATTTACCATCTCATGACCTTTTTTGATATGAAATAGAGGTAGTAGGAAACTTGATAGAGAAAAGTTAAATCACAAAATATGTATTTGTTCACATTTTTCCATCCACCCTTGGGCAGGTATATCTGCACCAGCTTCAGTAAGGACAGAATTTAAATTAAAAAAGGAAAAAAGAGCAGTAACAAGCATCCCTCTCCAAAGTTAAGCAGAATGGGCACTTGCACAGAGTGGAAACAGTTCAGCTAATCTACAGAGTCCTGAACCCCTGTCTTATCTTTCTCTTTTTAATGTTACAAGCTTTATTTTAAAACAAAAGTAAACTCCATATCTGACTGCATACATTGAGTACAAGTACTCAGACTTAATGTGCACATATAATAATTTCTGCACTCGATGAGTTGCTTCTTTGTGCAAATAAGATAAACTCATATGGCTGTCAAATACTAAAAAACTTCACACTTTGGCTAGGAATGAAGATGGTTTAAGATGATTCAGTCAGTTAATGTTTGTGCCACACTGAAAATGGGAGTCTCATGATGCTTGGAGCCACGTTAATCTAGAAACGGAACTGGTTATTTGAATTTGAACAGTGAAGAGTTAAGTAACAGTATTAACCTTTCACAGTCTTTGGTTTTGGAACTGCCCAATTGGTGCTGTAATGGATAATAAGGCTAAACTCTTCATTTATAACATTATGCCATTTTCTAGCCAAATTTGTGGCTTGGTATTTTTAAAATTTAATACGTAGCATTAATTACCCTGGCTTCTCTAAGTAGGTCAGATCTATAAATACCAAAGAGCAAGTAAAGCTAAATATGATGCCTTCACTTTCCTTCGCAACATAGCTGGATTTTTTATGCTAACACAATGGATTCTTTGTGCCCGCTAAATAAAAAGCCTTTTTTTTTGAAATTCAAGTTGATTTATGGTCTAAGGTTTGATACAATTGATACATGCCCTTGAGAGAGCATCATATAACTACTCGACACAGGTCAATGGCTTCATGCTTGAATCTGCATGAATATTTCAGTAAGATGATCTTAATCAAAGGATATCTTATCTTGTGTTCTGTAGTACAGTAATATCCTGTAATCACACATGGTTCATGCATGCAGACCTGTGATTATAGCTAAAGAAAGGCAGGTCCCTCTGCATAAAGTACTTCATGATTGTTACAGATAATGAAGAGATAGTTCATATATTAACTTCGTTATCGTATATTTTTATATATATGCTATAAAGTTATAGCATATATAAAAATATATTATTAAATATAATTTATATAATTATATCTGTATATTATATGTAAAATATATCAATAATATTTTTTTATATATTATATATATATTTTTTTAACATCGGTCTGTTCTGTTGCTGCATAACCAGCAACTGGATATAAATCACTGCATCACATCAAACCAGTGAAGCCTTCAACCCTTTCTGAAGGCTGCTGCATCCCTCAGGCCATGCAGTCTTCCTTATGCCTGGCCCATATTGAGCTGCTGGGAATGTCTGTCACATTTCATTCAGTTGCTCACAGAAGTCGGCATCTCACCCCTTAACTAAATGCACGCAGACTTGTTTTTTTTTTCCTATAAGAACAAAGAAATGCTGTACTGGTTCAGAACTGTGGTCCTTCCAGTTTAGTGTTCTTCACAGGGCAGTAGAAGATGCTATTTAGAGAGAGCATCCTTGCTCAGCCCTGAAGCTTGAGACGGGCTGGAAGTAAAGCTGAGAGTGACTGAATGAACACATTTGAACTCCAAATGAAGTACTGAGGGTCAGCCTTCTGTGTGTGACTGCAAATAACACACATAAGTGCTGATACTTTGGGCAAGTTGCTCAGCATCTAGAACCAGCCCTGCTTTCCTGGGAGACTCAGAGAAACAGCAGGAGAAATCAGTCTCTAAGAGTTTCTTGGCTTCTGCAAGTACTTTTTTATTTTCATCATGAATGATATGAATCTGAGTGGCATATTTAGATAGAGCTAACATTCTCAACAGATAGGTTAACTCCTATTCTATGTGAGAATTAGACATTCTTCCCTATTTCCAGGTCTTGCTGCGTAAGAGATGTGATGAGATTGCTTTGTAGAGTAACTGTCTAAGCCAGAATACCTCAGCCTTCAGAATTAAAATGCTTTCAGTTGTGTATGATGGGCAGAGTGGGGACGATGACAGCAAGTTTAAGACTGGAGCCTGGGAAGTTTTCAACACAATGTTCAGTGTTGCAGCATTATTTCAGTTGGATTTGAGAAATGCAGTGAGAGAACAGGGAAAGGAAGTAACTGAAAGATTTCTTCTCAACCAGCATACTTTCTGGGCAGCTAAATAATGGCCACTGCTGATCATCCACCTGAGGGATCACTGAATTACCGTAAGCAATTGCAATGACTTGTTCCCTGCATTTTGAATGGGCATGGCAGAGTGAGATGGCTGGATTGAGAACCTTTAATCTGGACCATCCCAAATTGTTTCAGCAGCAGAAGGAAAATGACAGTACAAGAAAAACCCCAGTCACTCAACAGTGTGCCAGTCACCTCCAATGATAACAGAAGTCCTGAAGAACATGCTATTTTACTGTAAACTCCTGATGCTAATTCAAATGATATAAAATAATTACATCCTAACTAACCCCACGATTCTACTAGATTTTTAATGGGAGCAGGTATCAACCCTCGCCTGAGGCTAGTTTACTTGAACCTTTGCGGTAGTGGTTAACTTAACAGATGAAGTGATCAGATGTGTATTTTCTTAAGGCAAGCATAGGGTATGTGAACGACAGCTGTCAAGAGAGATAGCAAATAGACTTCATAGTGTTATGGTGTACATTTTCTGTTGCAATTTAATCAGAAGAATAAACTGAAAGGAAGCCAAGTAACAGAGATTATTTTAACAAGTACAAAGAAATGTCCTACAAAATCTGGAATGTTGTGCATGAATGGAAACCTGTTAAGAAGGGGCCTTAACTTGTAATAGAAATGTATCCTGTACCTCACTTCTTTAGTCCAATAAAGTATCTTTGAAGGCAACACAGTCTGATCTGGAAAACTGTCTTTCCTCTTATCTCATGGAGTTAGTGCTTTCTTACATTTTCTTGGTCTCTTGTTAAAGAGTAGAGCTTGTTGCTTGTTTTTTTATACTTTTCAGTTTGTTTTCTATATATTTTTTTTTCACTTTTCTGCCATATGAGTTCATCCTGTTGCTAGCACTTTTTCTCTGCCTTAGCAAATGCAGGAGCCCCCTGCTCCAGATGCCTTTCTTCTGAATTATTCTTCTGGAAAGAGAACGGTTGTTACTACTGTAACACCAGAGAAGCCAGCAAAGTCTGCATTGTATAGTCTAGAATTTTCAATCCTCAATTTGTTCTTGATCTGTCAAAAATCTCATTTATGATGCATGACAAGATTGGATCCTCTGTTGTCTAATGAAGAGTAAGTCTCACTGAATACTATTCCCTTAGGGCATGTACAGTGACTCCTGTGTGGATGCTTTGGTGTGTAAGCAAAACTGACCTCACACTGAGGCTTTTCCTACAAGTAATACTCAATAGGGTCACTTTTTTCAGGAACTGTATGTATATCCTTTGTTGAAAGTTGCCAGTAAGCTCCAAAATCACTGTGGGCAACATGAGATGAAAAGTGGTTAAATAACCCTTGTTTGTGAAAGAAGAACCTGGGAGTGAAAAGTAGAAGAAGCTGTTTTCAGTAACTTGTGGTTCCATTATATTTTCCTTCCTCTTGCTCTCATAACACTATTTCTAGGCTGTGTTTAGGGTTTATTCCAACACATCAAACATCCCTGTTTCTACCAACCTCTTTGAAAAACCTGCACTATGACCCAGGGCATTACTCATCTCTTTTATTTGGGAGAGAAGGTTATATATAATCAGCTCCCATGTGGCCTGCAGAAAATTCATTCCACTTCCCATCCTGGAATTTAGTATTTCTCCATTCCTCTATTTCTTTTACCTGTTGAGCTCTGTAGTGACTTACTAAAAAAATTTACCCCAAACCAAAAAGTCCCAGGCTCCCTGAACACCACCACCCTCAAGCCAAATAAATAGCACACTACCAAGAGGTTATGCATTTTGAGATCATGGTTTGTTTGGCTGCTCTAATGAAGTGATTTTAAAAGGGTTAAGTTACTGAACATTCTCTTAGCTGCTTAAACATCATGCAGATAGCAGCATAGAAATATACCCTGAATTTTTGAACAGGTATGCAGGGAATGATATTTTCACTCTGTCCAAAAGGACAGGAGCTCTCAGAAGGTGAATACTTTTATATATATATTCCCCCTCCACCTTTTTTTTTTTTAACTGATCCTATGAACAGAAATGGAAGGCTACTTCTGGTGCGTTTCACTGATTAGTTCTTAATTCAAATTCCCCTTCCACCCTCCCTCAAGAAATTCCCCTGCAGTTTGCCATCACAGCATTGCAGAAATCTTTTTTAGACCTTGGTAGCTGCTGTAAGATTGTCTGAGAACAAAACTACTTTTGAACAGATTGATCTAACTATATGTATCCACATCAAAAAGAAGCAGAAGTAGATACCTCAGATCTTCCAAATTGACTTTCATTTATGCTGTTTCTTGAAGAAAGAGGACAGCCTCAAGTATTGCATCACAGTTTCTCAGAAATACTAATTCTTAAACACCAGAAAACTCTTTTTTTTCCTGCTTTATGTTAAGCAGCTGATTTTTAGTCTGATATGTCTGTTAAAATGAAATCACACAGACTTAGAAATACCTTTTCTGACGGGAAGAGTCAAGCCTAAGCATATCAGAGCCAACGGGAATGCATGCAGTTTAGGGATTTTGTTGTTGTTATAGATCATAATATTCACATAATACAAGAGAGATTACAGAAATATGGCATAGTCTTATTTTGTCTGACACTGTAAAGAAAGAAAGACTTAAAGGATTAGTCTTGGTAACTTAGCTGTTCCTTCACAATGTATTGTGATATAATAAGAAATAATGCAGTGCATATCCTGAACATGAAAGAGAGCCTCTGGTCAGAATCTTGTTAATGCCAGAAACGATTTAAAGCCAGCTAACAGTCCCAGTTTTCTGTCCCAGAAATGACAACAGAAGATGTGACACCTCTTATTACAATGCTACATAAGAGAATATCATGCATATGATTAAAATAACATTCAACATGACTAATTTTTCAAGGTTCACTTCTCTTCATTGTTAGAAACCTGAGGACGGCACAAGAAAGCAGGGTCTAAGATAGAAACTTAGGTTAAGTTTAAGGATAGGTCTAAGATAGAAACTGCTACTTTGACAGGGAATGAAACTATCTAACTACTTTCTTTCCCAACGTCTGTTGAAAGGGATGGGCTAAGGAGGGAAGTGAACTGTTTTTCACTCAAGTATGCTAAGCACCTAATTTACACATTCATTGGGCACAAAGCTTCACTCACTGTGCTGACAAATCACCATAATGAAGCATTTGCACACCCACACACATTTATACACATGCTGTTGCTCAGCTTGCACCTGCAATGATGGTGAATAGATGTGTAATTGCATATGTAAGTTGTTGAAAGAACAGCTACTAGGCAAGGTCTATATAGTTATAGTAAGTGGTAGGTTTTTTTTCTCCACATCGCTGTGGTTGGCAACTTTTTGGAAGCTGTTTTACCTCATAAATCCTGTTTTACATTCTGTAACTCTCAAAGGCTTTTCCAAGGAGCCTGTATCAGTCCTACAGGTGTTGGTATTGACTCGTGAAAATTTTGGGTAACTTTGTTTGTTTCCACGGTCTCATTTGTGCCTCTTGCAATGTCAGAGAGCTGTGAGTCTGATAAGCAAGGGCAAGTGCTGGAGGGCCCAATTTGAAGCATGCTCAGATCTCACAGCTTAAGTAAATTGTGTAGAAGAGGTCAAAAAGTGGTACTAGAAGATTCCCATGAGAGTAACAAATACTGCATACTGAAATCTATAAAGTTGGTTTTGTATGCATTGCTAATGGCAGTACTGTATTTCCTGGCCTATAGCTTCCAAGTCAGATCTTACAGTGACTTGATACCACAAATCAGTCATTCCACATGCAGAGGGGACGCACATCATGAAACATCCAAGTCATGTTCCAGACTTTAAAATCATGACTGTTATTGTGACATTCTTAATTCTACCATCTCAAAATCATGTTTTTGTTCCCTCGTTTCCCACATAGCCTACATCTGTGCACAAAACAAAGTCATTGATAAATTGGAGGTTTTGTATTCTCCAGAAATAGCACCGAGATTCTTCTGTAGGAATTTTACCATTGCAACAAGCCTGACTGACCCAGTGCTCCTGCTCTCATCTTGTCATTTTGATAGCTTTCAGAAGGTCTGACTTCAAAGCAACTGCTCCAAAATAGTATGTCTGGAGTGGTTTTAAGTAGCTGCTTTATTTCATTGTTGTTCTGCCAATAACACACTCTGCTTAGAGATGTGAAGAAGGCTCCATCTATTCCACTGCCATCTAAGTCTACTTGAGCTGACAACCTTGTTATTTGAGATTACTTCTCATAACATATGTGTTAGGTACAGCAATTGTTTCCCAAAGATGTACATAGTATCATTTTCATAAATTGTTGGCAGTGTTGAGATCCCAAGTATCATGGTGTATTTGTTTAGTCTTACCCATTTATCTGCAAATAGGAAAATTCAAAGTAGCTCCAATATCATATTCCAATAACAGTGATGTTTGAATAGTAATTATATTCTTCTTTTTAGAGTTTTGTCTGAAATATAACAGTTCTAATATACGTTTTTAATGGGCATTTCATGTCTATGTTTGATATGACTGTCCATCGGTTTGTTTGACTGAGGATAATGGAAACTCACAGTAGCACATCTAAACCAGTGCATCACTGCAAAACTATTTTCACTATTTGAATGCATGGACACTAAATTGTGATCCTCTTTCAGGTCTTGTGCTATCATATAAACTATATACACTGAAAATTGATTTGATGTGTAGAATCACTGTTTAATTGTAGTGTCCCCTAAAAAGGTTATTTTATATAAATGAAAATAATAGCATAATTGCATTCTGGATTATCTCTCCTCTGGTAATTGCAGTCTACATGTAGTTCAGGGCCTGATGGGAGGGGAAGGGGCTTGGGATTTTGTTGGTGAAGTTCTAGGATAAGGAAGGGAAGCCATCAGGTTTTATTCATTTCTCAGTTTTTACCATTGTTGCTGAAAAAATAATAATGACAGCCTTTACTGTTGAGGGGAGGTGGGAAAAGGAGGGATAAGGAGGTGATGGAAGCTGTCACCTGTTTACCTTTATATTTTAGTATATTTTCCTGTCAACATATTAGCTGAAAAGCACAACCCTAATGGTCATCTGGATTTCCCACACTTCCTTTCTTTGTATTTCATGTCACTATAAATCCATCAAGCCTGCAGTCACATCCTCAAACTAGCTCTGGTGAGCTTAGGGGAGGCCAGCTCAGAGCCTTAGCCCTAATATCCATATCTGAGAGGTTGCTCACCCTTCAGCT
Organism: Micropsitta finschii; assembly: GCA_034783455.1. Lineage (NCBI taxonomy): Eukaryota > Metazoa > Chordata > Aves > Psittaciformes > Psittacidae > Micropsitta > Micropsitta finschii. The sequence continues at coordinate 5,897 of JAVHNF010010709.1, read as the reverse complement.
ATATTTAGGAACGAATTTCAGCTGATGAAGTACTACTATAAGAGCTGTTTCTCTAACAAAATTTAGAATGCAGAGCCAAGGCTGAAGCTATTTGGCTATCATAAGAGATGGGAGCAAAGCATTTAGATTCAAGCAGATTTAACTGTGGAACAGTGTTGTAGAAGTGCTTGGGCAAATCTGGTCTGACAGTCCTTAAGGAATATTACATAACCATCCTCATTTTCCAATTTTTACCACCAAAAATTATATTTACAGTTTTAACACCCATTCTATTTCCAGAATATTCTTACCCTAACCTCCCTAAAGAAGACTCAGTAAACCCAAGCCCAACTAAAGTTTAGCCCCTTACAATGGAGAAGAGTCAGGCAGTTATGTCTGTAAGCAACATAGTTATTACTAATGCTTCTATGCAGAAAGTGCTCAGATACTCAGATCACAGACAGCATTAAAAAAATTAGTAAAAATAAATATAAGCCTTAACAGAGCACTCAAGGTTTGAAGGGGCCCAAATAACCCATCCCGATGCTGTGAGTCATCCCTGATGGGAAGGACTGGAAGGACAAATTCAATGAGATTGCATGCGGAATTCTTGTTCTGTAAACAAGAGAACCTCAGTTCTTCTGGGAACACTGCAGTCACTTCAGGAAAAATATAGTTTGCAATTTGTTAGTTCATGATATGCACTCTGTTTACTATACTATGAGAGATTTAATGAAATGGCTTGGGGACTGAAACAGAATTTTTCAGCTATTCATTATTTTGTAGCTGATTTAACCATTCACCTCGAACTGTGATGCAGAGCAAGTAAGTGCACATGTTAATGGCAATTACAATAACTACAGGCATAATTAAGTGGTTTGCATATGCACTCAAGGGATTTTTGTGCATACAAATGATCTGTACATTTTGGCATCTGATTTTACAAATTTTCTTCATTGTATGTAAAGAACTTGCTTTTCTATGTTGTTGCTATGCCTATTTCATCTTGAACAATATACTATACTAAACATTCAAAGCATTTAAGCACACAATTACCACTGATAGGTATTTCAACCAAGTAACTGTAATTGACTGCTGAACCAGACTAGATGAATGCTGAGTTTTTTTAAATCAAAGACTGATTCTCATGTGTTTTTCTGGTTCTCTGGTAGATCAAAGACTGTCTTGTATACTAGCAATATACAAATGTTAGAAACATGGGTTTGTAACTGGACTTTGAAACAGTCCCTTTATGTATCTGTAGGCCCTTTCTTGAGCATCTACCTGTGGAAGAACCTACCTATTAAGAGCTGATAGCACAGAGGCCAGAATTTGGCAGACAGCTTTCTTCCCTTTGGTTTTATGTCATTACCTTCAATCTTCCTTTTCCTATTTTATCTTTTTTTCTTTTTTTCTTTTTTTTTCTTTTTTCCTTTTTTTTTTTTTTTTTTTTTAAGACTAAGTAATGCTACTAAATGATTACCCCATCTCTACTCTTTAATTTCAGTTTTCAGTTTATCAGTAGTCGTCTTATTTAATCTTATCACAATGGATTTAAATGAATTGGTACAGATAGGTTATTATGCGTTGGTTAAGACAGGGAAGGCTTGTTCTGCAGCTGCATACCTCCAGGGTGTGATCATCTCCTCAGAGGCAGAAGAGAAGAAAGTCTTCTCATTACCATTTACAAAGGGCTAAATTTTAGTCTGAGTAACACCCAGGCTGCCTGAATGAATCAGAAGCACAGGAGCTGTCATTAAGCTTTATCCACTTTCACTTGCTCTTCCTTTCTCCAAGCCCAAGTCATGCCATTTCCTCTTCAGAGTAACCCAGGTAAAGTCCTCCAAGAGACCACAGCTGAGGTGATGGTTTGTTTAGTAGAGTAAGGGTTTTCCTCTGTATATTTCGCTTTTGGAAAATTCTAGTCAAATTAGCCTTGAGGTATCTACATAACCCGTTTCCCCACGAAATGGAAAAAAAGAAATGGGAAGAATCCTCTAAATTCAGAAAACCAACTTACATAGGAGGCAAATCCAGAAAGTTTTAGCTGTATCAGTTGTGTGGTTTGGCAGTCTTATACAGCAGCTAGACTTTTTTCAGGGAGCAGAATGACTCACAGCAAAAGAGGCAGAGCTAATGATGGTTGAAAAGTTCTAATGATGCCTTTTGTGTACAAGCAAAGTACAAATGTATTATATTCTGCTTTCATTTTATTAATTAGTCATTCATTATCCACGACACTATCAGTTAAGCCTCTCTGAAGAAATTCTTAGTATTATTCTGTTCCTTTCTATTCATCAGCCTCTGATTAAATGCCTGAATCATTGAACAGGTTTAGAGGATGCAACATAGTCTACCTCTTCACAGTGTGTCCTAAGGTTCCGATGAGAGAATTAAGAAATGTTCCAATGGACAGACCAGTTACCCACAGTGTGAATCCTCAGTGGTCTCATCCAAAGTCATAATGGTTATGGTTCAACTTCAAATCAGTCTCCAGCAGTGTCTCAATATACACCCTGCAGGAGTGTCTCAATATGCATATGTCTTGGAACACTGAGTCAACTGTGCTAGAATGAAGCAAGTCATAAAACCCACCAACAATTCATGTTTGCTAAAATCACAAGTTCTTACTTCAGAGCATTTTCAAATAGATAGAACACTGAAATTCCCACAAACAAGGTACCAAATGGTCGTGTTAGTCTGGGAACACACTCAAATGGTCCAATCTATTCTAATTTGGCTCATTTCTCCTAAAAATTATGATGGTCTCTCCCCATTTAACAAAATTAGGCAACATCTGTACAAAGCAAGGTTTGAATAACTGAGCATATGTTTTGCACACATGCAAATAAACTTAATTAAGAGTTGCACTCAGTCATAGAGTGAACTGACATAAGGTATTGGACCAGAACTGAGCAATGCCATGTGTACTTGGCTGCTGAACTCATACAATGCACATTTTGAACACCGCAGAAATAATCTAGAAAGTACGAGTTGATAATAGTGTCAAGAAAACTGTAATGCAATCAAAGTGAATGTGCTGATGGAAAGTAAGAAAGTGCAAATGTATCAGTCATCGGGAGTTATTTGCTCAGCTATAAAGAATATCATTGCATCCAACTAAAACAGCAAGGGCTGTAAAAATAACTTTGGGTCTGCCTATAACCTTAATCAGTAAATACTAATCTTCCTAAATTCATTGCCCTCTCAACTACTCAACCCCCCCCCCAAACTTTGGCCTCCAGTTTCCCAGATGACCTGTAATAACCTTCAGATTGCATTTCATTTAACTGCTGCTGACTTGAAACATGAACAAGTTCTATACTTCACACAAAAACCGCAGAAATAGCTAAAAATGAGAACTGGAGAGAAAGCCCTCCTTACTTCTTTTTATAGTTACAGTTTGAATTTCATTGCATGGCAGTAGCTCTAAGGCATTGAAGCTATTAGATCATTTTTAGTTCTACCTATTATGTGAGGTGTTTTAGAAGAATGAAAAACCTACTCAAATATATTTAAAGATAAAAGCAAAACATGAAATACAGTGTTTTGAATGTATGCCAGCATCTGCCTCAATGACATTCATGAGCCAACTGCATTCTAAAACAATCACGCAGAGCCTGAATTCTCAGCCTGAACCATCACAACAAAACCTGCCAGATTTAATGTATGCAGTTGTTTAATCTCCATTGTAGCCCTGAAGGATGGCAATCATACATCCTGGCCACAGTGCTTCATTTTGTCATTAGTCACCAGCTTTTACCAGTCACAACAGTCTAGTACAAAGGATGGCTTTACACTGAAATGGGGAGGGTTGTTGTAGGGGGAAGCCCCTTAGTTACATGCATGGTACTGAACATACTTGTCCACCTGTGATATGTAATGGCTGGATTTTTATCTGGTGGGAAGTGGAATCAGGGGTTAACTCAAGTAGAGGAATTGGTGTGTTCTCTTTTCTTATCTTTCACTTTCTCCCACATACACCCCCATTATCTTTAAAGTGTTTTAACTGCTTCTACAGGGCAGAGGAGGAGGTAGATTGTTGTCAGAATAATTGCCTTATTCTCTGTTTTAATTGAGATGGTAGACCTATGTACCCTCACATTTAGGAAAGCAATCTTGAATTGCTGTTGAAGAACCAGCCTCAAAAAGTCATCCAAATATATTTAATGAAACATAAATGAAATGAGGTACATAAAACCCTCCAGTCTATTGCCTTTGCAGAGAGCCATTCATTCTTAGACCACAGCTGTGGGTATTGTGTCCACCTCTGAGCCTGCAAACACTGCAATGCCTGCTGCACTTTCTGTGTTTGTCTGGGTCCCTGGGCGGCAGGGCCCACTTCCGCGGCTGGTGTCTTCTGCCTCATGAGGCTCTTCGCCCAGATCATCTGCCAGGGCTTCTCAAGCACCAGGAAGATCCATGGCTTATTTTAGCCTTTTAAACCTTATAATACCCAGCCCTGCCATAGTGAGGGTGGAAGAGCTCATGAACAAGAGTCATGTCTGGGGTGCTGCTTGTACCCAAAAGGTGTGCATCCCAAGGAGACAAGGGCAGGGGCTTGGTGGGGGTCTTCTGCCTGCACCAGAGACACCTGTGAAACTTTGAGGGTTGCCTGCATGAAGTCATGCAAACATAGACCCAGTGCTGATGTTTGTCAGGGGAAAGAACAGGTGCAAAGCTGCAGGCTGAGATGTACACACATAGCTATAGTTTACGAAAATGCTTGACTTGATTATTTGCACACTTGTCTGGTAGCCCTGTTTGCTGAAGCTATTCTTCTAAAAGCTATTTTTTGTGCCTGTTTTGTCACCCTTGGCAGTATTTCTTTAGTTTTCTCTCAAGTGAGCTTGTTCTCGATCAGCACAGGATGGGTCCTTCAGCAGTAATTTGGGGGTGCCTGCCTGCAACATTCCCCACGCTTCCTGCAAATAGGCTGGGCATAAACATGGCCATAACAGAGAGGGACTCAATGCTGTGTGACTGGACTTGGACAGCTGCCTTCTTCAGGGATCGTTTGAAAATCCTTGCCAAAAATCTTCTGTTTCGTTTAGATTTCTCTGCCTAAAGGTGTGTGAGTTTTCCGCTCCAAAGAGCTTGCTGGAAAGTAAATCAGTATTCTCATTAGGGTTAAGGTCTTTAATTTCCACTCCTAACATGCTATTTGTTTTTTTTCTGTTAGCATTTAAGTGCTGTGATACAAACCTTTTCCATGTGAGCTGTCCAAGTCTGCTCTGAGAAAAACAGAATCTTCTCTCCTTATCTCACCAGTATCTGTGGGAAGGAAGACTGGAGGTACAGCAACTTTGGAAAACAAACATAGGACACTTGAGGGCAGGACGGCTCCAAAACGCAGATGGAAAGCAGATTCATAAGCTGAAATCCAGAAATCTTGGATTTCTTTATGAAGTATTCTGGGACTTGTGGCTCTTGAAAAGCTCAGTAAAATAAACAGTGGATTAAATGAAGCAAAGCCATGCAATTCTACTTGAGGGAGCTCCAAAGTGGAACAAATAGTGTTTTTTGGCACCTCTAGGATAATGACTAGTTGTGGTTACTGATTCAATGATACTCCTTACCAAAGTAGACTGGGTAACCCTGAAGTCTGGGCTAAATTTGAATTCATGTAATTACATGCTGCTTGTTATGTTCCCTTCCATTTTCAATTGCAAAAAGTGTTTGGTATGGTTTTCTCTGAGCTGTTACATCAACTATTTCATGATGTGAAATGGTTACAGTACAGGTAGTGAGACCCATGAGAGGTTTTTAATAGGAAAAGAATTAAATTAGTTTGTTGGTAGCATGATAAATCAAACCCCTCAGTCCTAACAGTGAGGTATAAACAGAGCCATGCAAATGAGATATTAAGACAACCCCAGACTTCCTGTAGTCTTTACAACACTGCTCTGAGCTTTGCA
>JAVHNF010010644.1:10589-21979 GCA_034783455.1 Micropsitta finschii | reverse complement strand
CAATTCAGAGCAGCCCTTGCCTGTCCACTCAGTTCGTCAGCTCTGTAGCTTCTCACCTCCTAACAAAGGTGATTTATGGAAACACACAACGGTGATTTATGGAAAAACAGGATGGCAATGGGAGATTGCTCGTGAACAACTTTTATTTCTATTCTGCCTTATTTAGTGTTTTTTCTTTCGGGGGGTGGGGGCGGGAATCCCTTTTCCTGTTTAATTACCAGTTCATATAAAGTCAGTCTTTTGGTGTTTAAGCCTTTTTCACCTTTGGGAAACACATTTTAAGGAAAAGACCTAGAGATACCAGCTTCCAAGCTTCAGCTGTCTCAGTGGTTTCATCGCACTTAGGCAACAGTACTCCGGATTTCTGTTGGGAATGCAGCATGATGCCTTGGGCATGAAATAGCTGGGAAACTGTGCTGACTGTGGCCTGCTGTCGCTGAGGCTGTGCTGTAGCACAGGAGTCAGCGACACAGGGAGGCAAATCAGTTTAAACAAACCTGGGAGCTGCTGCTGCCCTGCAAGAGGCTGAGAAAGCCAAGGCAGCTGGCAGCTCACCCGGTCTGAAAGCTGCTGACTTGACGAGAAAAGGGCGCTATGACAAGAGCCTATAAAATCATGAATGGCATCACAATGTCGAATGACAAAAGGACAAACGTTTGCTGTTACTGCTGTTAAGTCATGAATGGGATGGCTCTAGTTAAACTATCAGGAGAAAAGCTTAAGCAAAAATGTACTTTTCCCAGACAATGCCTATTTGCCTTATGGCACTCAGGGCCAAACTCTATTCTGCAGCCCTAAGTATCAAAAGCTGACCAAAGAAATTTATTGAAAAAGCACCAAGTATTATCAAATGCAGTAATGAAGGGCCTCAAGAAATGCTTTTGAGATTGCCAAGCATAAGGAGAAAATAAAAGCAAGGGAAACCACTCCAACACCTGTCCTGTCTTCACATCCTTTCCCTGAGCAATTCTACTGGTTATCGTGAACAAAGATACTCAACTGGAGGCACTTTTGACATGAATCACGTATAGCCATTTTTGTGTGTTCTTATGCACTTGTCTCATTCACAATTTTAATTTACAAGAATTTAATTACTGTAAAATGTTTGGATGAAGAATATTACCTGTCTGTACAATGCATTAAAATCTTCCAGTGCCACACGCCACAGTACACACTAAAGCATTTATCAGCTTTCCTACAGTGCTAAATTTATTCACGTTAAAATGTAATGAACTAGTCAGAATTCAAATGCCTAATCACAATGAATTGATAGTGTTAAATATAACCTTGACCATAGAACAGTATCATACAACACTTTAGCACTGTGCCAGCTTAGATTATGGATAACTCAAGTATGTATAGTTTAGGTGTTAAATTTTCACTAAATTATTGCTTGCATATTGTATTGAGTTAAATTTATTATTAGACTAACTTAAGTGTTCTAAAATAATGCATTTTCTAGAAAAATAAGCTCCCAAAAGAACTCCACTTCTGAAAATTAACTAAATGCAGTAATGCTCAAAATAATATTCTGGTTTTCATCCAAATCAAGGATAAAAAATGTAATTTAATTGAGATTTTCTACATGCAGCTACTCACTGTGTCTTTTAAAAATAAGTGATTTGTGTTCCATTACTTCTTACAGAGTTAAGGAAAAAACAAAATTTCAAAAAATCAGTCAGCATATGATCCACCACATTTCAAAGGATTTTACCATGCTGATAAGAACACAGATTCTGCTTTGTTTACTGAAGCCAATGGAAACTCCACTAGAATTTCAATGTCAATTATAACAGCATGTGATTTTGATTTTTAAATATTGATGTTCATCACAATATTATGGTACATCCTCTTAAATAACTACCCCAATGCAAACGGCAGTAAAGGAAATGTCCAAAACTTAACTAAATACCACACGATCCTTTAAAGCTGACTGCTGTGAAACGCATGTTGCATTTTCTTCAGTATGAACTAGCAATTCAGAAAACACACATTCAAACCCTATTTGGTAACTCAATAACTTTTTCTTAAGCAAGCTTGCCTAGCTGTCTAAAAAGTGGAACCTTCTTCTATTGTTTTAACTTGAGTACCTCTTTTACATCCTTCTTTACATGTTCATATTATTTCCTTACAGAAAGGCTCAACATGAGTCTCAAGAAAAGGTCCCAAAATTGCAGAAGAGTTCCAAGAAATGCTATTATAATTAAAATGGCATATGACACCCTTACTCTCCAGTCTTAGATCTACCTCTAGGAAGACTAAATCTAACCTGGTATTTAAAGTATGCACCTCTGACTATTAAATTGTAAAATGAAGGCACCACTATTTATAATCAGAATAATTTTTCATCAAATTTTTTTGTAGAATCCTCACCCACCACAGCCTATCAGACCCTGTATCAGGGGCACTCTGAATTACATTCATTTATCAGTTAACTCCAATTACAAAACCCAAACAAAACAAAAAGCAAGCAAACAACCTAAAGACAAAAAAGTATACATCTTTATGGTAACACTGAGACATAACTGGTCATAGCTTCTAGATTACTTGAAATCATAAGATTCCAGGAGACAATTTGTCTAAGATACTAAGTATCTTAGTAAAGTATTAAGTAAAGTATTAAGTAAAAAGTACTGTACAGTATAGCAAAACAAAATTTGTTTCTTATTCTGCTACTTAGTGCATTTAACAAAGCTGTTCAGCAACAACCCTTCCAGTAGCAATATTAATAAAACAAACTAAGACAATTTCCTACTCCACTCACTCCACCCCTTTTGAGATTCGTGCACTGGCAGCAGAAAAATAAATGCCTTTCTCCTTTGTTTTAAGAAACACGATGTTCTCCAATTTTAGAAGCTAATATCGAGTTAAGGAAAAATGGGAGCCATCCTGACCCAAAGCCAGTCCACAGAAGCTCAGGATAGCATCACAAAATTAGGATCAATAATGCCTTGGTAAGATTGGGGGGGGGGTTTATAGCAACTATACCACTCTGCTTTTGTGTTGGAATCACATTAATTTTACTAGAACAGTACTCACAATTTTCACAATAAAAGGCAAAGAATTCTTTTTCTTAGAACAGGATTTGTATTGTAGTTTCCAGATCAGTTATCTTTCACCTAATAGCAAACAAGAGATGCTTCAGAAATCTTCTAGTTAGGGCCAAGGGAAAAATAAATAAGGCAAACCACACAACCCACCCACAATATGGCTTCTGCTCTACTTTGGACTATAAAGACTAGTCTTAGTTCCAAGAGTAGAAGAAAAATTACTCTTTTTGCACTTTAATGGTGGCACTAAAATAGTGCCACTCTTAAGGATAAATATGAATCCATTTTATTGAAATAAATGTTCAGTACAGTCTACTTTTGATTATTATGATCAGCATCTGAAAAAGTTGAACACCTAAAAAAAAAGTTTATGCATTAGAAGAAAGACTATGTCATAGGGGAAAAAAGAAGTTACATTTCAGTTTATTAGCTTAGGTTTTTTCATCCTAAACAAGTCTAATTCTTATGCCTTTGCCATTAGAAAGCCCCCCATGAACAAAAATCCTCACTAAGCTATCCCAATCAGCGGCTGGGTTTATTTTGGCTAGACATTTAACATACACGTTTCCCTTCTCCATGAAATGTTCTAAAATCAGTGTATGTTCTAAACACTTGACACCAGTGGCAAACAACCGTCTAAAACTCATTTCCAAAACTCAGCAGAAGCATGCTATTACCATAAAACTAGAAGGGCTGCCAGACAGGTGTCCCTCTAGAAAGGTCTTGGGCAAGTGGTGAATAGAGCAGGTTGGTTTTCAGTACAGACAGTTAAGAGTTCATGCAAATATTCATGAAAGAGCTTCACCTTTTGTCTCAAAACGGGTGGAACCCTCTTAGCTCTTCAACAATACACCTCTCAAACAAACCCAAGGAAGACCTAGCTCAAAACAGCAAGTGCACGCTACTACCACCCTCACTCAACGATAACTAGGCTTGTGTGTGGGAAAGCGTCCTGGCTTGCAGTTCTTGTGAGGACTGTGAGGCAGGAGGCACTTCACACCACGAGTGGCCATTTTGTGGTGAAGCCGCCACATGTCTCCGTGCCCCACCGTCGGGTTCCTTCCGCTCTGTGCGGAGACTGACCGGGCGCTCCTCCACCTGCCCTGGCGGGCCGGGGCTATGCAGGAGCTGCGGCTGGGGTCAGGCTGCAACCCTTGCCGCTGGCTTTGGGGGCTTTCAAACACCATCCTTTGTTCCCATAGGGGCACCTTCCCTTTTGTCTTCTTCCCCACGTCTCTTGAGCGTGAAACTCCCTTTTGCGCGCCTCGTTCGGTAATGATGGGCAGGCGAGGTGCGAAGCCCGCAGGACGTGAGGCCGCTAATGTCTGCGCGGCGCAATGAGCGCAGCGGCAGCCCCGTCGGCTCCGGCCGTGCTTCCTTGAGCTTCCGTGCTGGTGTTTTGGTGGGCTTTTTTACCTGGCTTCGCGCACCGCGACGCGGACTCCGTGTGGTGAGGGGGAGCTACTGCCTGAACCCGCACGTTGCTGGTTCAGCACGGGAGTTGCTGTTTCCTCCTCGGGATTTTATTTAAAAAATGGATTTTGCGACTGTAAAGCGGGCTTTTCGATAGCACCATGAAAGCAGGGTATTAAAGAAACCCAAACGCAGCTTTAAACCTCACAGGTCGTAGGTACTGGCGCCAGTTGCAGTGTTTGACTGATGGCTCCACCTGCTGCCCGGTGGGCAGACGTTCTCCCTGTCGCGGGAGCCATGTTCTCCTTTCGGGAGTGTGCTGTCATGGTAACTGGTCTGCACACACAGGGGCTGCAGAGCGGGACGTACTTGGGAAAACAAAACAAAATGTTTAGTACTTGTTTTTTAACAAAGGGAAAGGTGAGGAGAAGCCTGGGAAATTGAGGACTTGTGTGGCTAAAAGTGAAGGTCTTTCTCTCCTAGACGTGTGTGAGCCTGAGTGATGTTTGTAACCCACTTGGGTAACTACGCAGGTGGGTAACAACCTGGCGCAAAAGATGGCCCTTTTCCACCGTTTTTTTGTTAATTGACAATGAGTTTAAGTAGCCTCATAGCATCTGTAATGAGGAGGTTAATTCACTTACCTGGCATCAAGTTAATGCTTGCTGGGATAATGGCAAAGAGCAAACCGATTAAATTTACCTTGTTATGAGGGAAAAGTGGAGAACACCCCCCTTCTCCCCCCTCGTCGTTAACTTCAGAAAGCTGAAAAACTTAAGTCCTGTGTTTCCTGACATCTAGAAATGTGATTTGAAAGATACCTCATGAGATGGATTAAGGCAAATCAACCCCATTTAGTGTGTTTTTGAAGGATCACTTCAGCTGGTGCTGTAATTTCAAGGTAGCAAATTGGATCAATTGAAGGATTTTCCAGATTTTGAAAACTTGTAAGTGGCTTAGGCTTTGAATGGCTGCTCAGCAGCAGGGTGAGTTCTTTGCCCACGTTGTAAATAGAGGTACAATCATTTGTGTAATGCTGTGTAGAAAGATAACTGCATGTTGTGCTGGTAAAATAACTCTGTTTTAGATGGGAAGCACTTTCACCAATCCAGAGTTTTGCACTGTAGTACTGAAGACTTGAAAAGTAACTTTGAAGGGAGATTTTTTTCCTTTTGTTGTACTATGAGACTTATACAACTGCATTTTTCAGTAACTTTTGAGTTCTAAGGCACATGTATTAAAAGATCTTAAAACGTACTATGTTGACGAATTTTCCAGAACGCCTAAGTAGTCTGTTTTTCTTTTAGATATTTAATATGTAAAAGCATTCAGTAAATGTATTTTCATTGAAAACTGTGTTCAACATGACTAGTGTGGGAAATACTGTGCTTCCAAGGTCGACTATGACTTGTGCATCAGCAGTATCTGTATGCTTACCCACTTGTGGCTCTGCCGCTTGCTGGGTGCCTCTGCTGTGAGCTGTTTCCTGTTCTAGGTTGGACAGAATTCACAGAGAAGTGAATGCTTCTCTCTTAGTCTGGCTCACTGAAACAAATGCAGAAAGAAGTAGAAGCTAGCAGTTAGGTCAGCTCCTGAGGAGATGGAGTCTCAGGTTTCCGTTCAAATGCCCTTTAGGCAGGGGGTGCAGCCAAAGAAGTGGTCGCCTCACTTCTTGCTTCATTTTTGCTCTTTTTTTCAGTTTTTACGTAAGTACAGAATGTGCTTGGATCAGAAGTGGATAAATCTGAAAAGTACTACAAAATGTTTCTCCGGTGAAATGTAGAATTGTTTTCCTTGCACAGTGATATAAAAAGCTTTTGAACAATAGGAGAAAAGGGGGAGAGCTACCCTTTTTCCTTCTAATGCAGGAAAAGTGGTGGGCAAACCCTCTATTAATGGTGTGTTGTTAATTTGGTTCAGTCACTCTGAAATCCCATTTGGAGTTCTAGTTTTGGGTTTGTTCAGTTGCTGGGCAAATAATTTGGTTCTTGTAATTTTCTCATTCCCTTACTGGATGTCTAGTTTGAATGAGTACTTGTCATTCAGCTGCATTTAAATGTGCATTAAACATAAAATTCTTGCATAGAAAAATTGGATGCTACTTACTGCAAATTCCTAGGCTTCAAAATACCAGATAACTTTGACTAAATCAAAGTTTGCAGTATCCGAAGTAGTGATAGGTTGCTGAATTGTAAGGAAAAGCTCATTAATGTAGAAGAAAGAGTAACACTGAACTGGTCAGTTGTTCATGTGCTTGCTAGGCAAAGCATGGTGCATAACTAGAACCATTGATTCAAGATTGTATAAGATGAGGAGTTTGAGTTTGTAGTGCCTGTGGTGCTTACGTTTTTGTTCTTGTAAGTACCTTTGTAAAACGCTTCAAACCTCGTTCAGTGTATGGAACACATCTAGCATCAGTAGTTCATCTGAACAAAATACTGAATTCACTGTTTGTTTAGTGAGTATTTTGTCTTATCTGCACTAAATGAATCCATAACTCATAGGTTGTGACAAAATACTTTAGGACCAAAAGGGTGCATCTGAAGTCTGGATGTGCAAAGGATGTTGTGGCTGTAGTTTCTTTATCATAATTTATTCTTTGCAGTTTTTCTTTACATACAGTGTATGTAGAAGATCCTGCTTTGGTGTAGACTACTTGGAAACAGTTCGTAGTCACTTGTATTCCTGTTGCAGTTAAACTGCCTTTTTTTTTTTTTTCCCCCCTGGCAAAATGAATAGTGTGAATATCCCATCAAGGTCTGATTGCTCTTTTTACAGTTAACTTGTAGTTTAACCTGCTTACTTGTGTTCTAAGGCTGTTTGTAAGCTTAAGTATGTCTTAAGGATTTAAAGCTTTTGACCAGGAAGATGATGAAATTTATTCTATTGACTAATTTTACACAGCAGGTTGTATCTTTACATAAGAATTTAATTTCTTGCTTACATCTGAGAGGAATTTCATAAAGTTCAGAAGTTATTTTAACATTCTCACTGTGTCTGGTAGTAGCAACACTGATCATGAAGGTTTATATAGTCAGACAGGGCTACTTAAGGTAGCCTAAGTTAGGTCTAGATTGAGATTTTTAAAGCTCCTTAGAATAATTACTTAAGCTTTTTGCAATGAGTAGTCCATTTGCAGCAAGTACTTCCTTTAAGGAATTGGGAAGGTGCTATTGAAATCCATTGTCCCATGCTATATCTAGGAAGATACAGGCATGCTAGTATCTTAAAGTGTACTATAATTTTTTGACTGAAATAACATATTTCTGTTTAAATTTTTCAGTCTGCAAACATGGAGGCCCAGTGTGGAGGTGCCTCAGAGGACAATACCCGTTTGTCAACAACCAGTCAAGGATATGTTTTGCCAGAAGGAAAGATCATACCAAACACAGTATTTGTTGGTGGAATTGATATAAGGGTATTTACTTTTACTTGTTTAAGATTTAAGGTGTAGGGCACTTAAATGAGGTGGGAATTAAGGTATTGCAGCATCATGAAAGAATTTTGGAGCAGTTGGGTAACTTTAGTTCTTTGAGTAGTAGAAGATGGGTTTAAAATTTTGTACTGGCTATGTTAAATCAGTTCTGAGCAGTTGAATGTGTTTGAAGATGTTTAAGATTCTGTTTCTTTTAGATGAATGAAGCAGAAATTCGGAGTTTCTTTGAACGATATGGTGCTGTGAAAGAGGTGAAAATTATCACTGACAGAACTGGTGTTTCCAAAGGGTGAGTAGAACATGAGTAGTTGTTTCAAGCTGCTGCCTATGTGGACCTAATTCTGCCATAGATGATATAAGGAACTACTTAGCAACACACTTGACAGGCTTAAGCCTTAACACTAGCTGCAGTTTTCTGTTGTGCTGAATTAACACTGAAATGTGTAAATCTCTAGCTCATAAATCTGTAATGTTACAAAGAATAGCCTGATTTCTCTGACCTCAGTCTGCTTAGTGAAAAGTGTCATTGTCACTTAACCAGTGGAAACAAAGCTGAAAACATTGATGCTTATGCAGGCAGTTCTTTTGTAGAATTTTTCTGATGGCTAGAGTACTTAGCAACAATCTAGAGAGAGTTCAGGATGGTTAAGAGGAGGGGTGGGTGGCTTATTCAGGGCAGTGGCACTGCACTCTTCTGACACTTTGGAATAAGTTGGAGAAAACAACCTAACTTGGTTGGGTGAAGAGTCAAACTTAAGTGAACAGTTAAAGCATGAAAAATTCCCATTAAATATACATATTAAAATATGTTTAAAAAAACCCAATTCTGATTTGTCTGTGGTGAAACACTGCGCAGTGCTATAGCTATTGTGTTCTGAGGAAACTTTCCCAGTTTTGAAGTTACTTCTGCTTTGAGAAGGAGGCTCCAACCTCTGAAAGTTCCAGCCCTATTTTTTTTTTTTTTCCCTATTATTATGTGAGCAGACCCTAAAAAATCACTTTTTTTCCCTTGGCCATACATGGTAATGCATAAGCTGGAAATTACTTCCTTGTATCCTTTGCTAGTCTCTAATTCTGATATGCAGTTAGCCAGTGTGTGCTCCACTGACTTTGAATCTATGCTGACTTAAGACCAGCTACATACTGCACAGTGTTGGTCACATGGGAAGGCAGATGGGAGGAAAAAGAAAGGAAAACAAATTATTTTTATTTGTAGTGAATAAAATTTGGCCTGCAGGCTTTATGTGACTCAGTACTGAACATCTGGGATTGATCAGAGGATCACAGACTGGGAAACAGTCATATGGCTTCTAGAAATAAACACATTCGGTTCCTCTTCCAGAATTTATTCTTTTAATGACAAACCGAAACTGCCATTTTAAGTCTTTTTAGTGCTTGCAGCCACTATATTTTTAACTTCTTAGTAACTTTTAGCATTACTTTTTCACATCATGGCATCAGACAACTCTTAAATTGCATTTAAACCTGGACTGGCAGCAGTGTTTGGGATTGCCATCCGCACACACACACACTCTTAATTCACTACTATTTTGCTTCAGAAATTTATGAAACAATGGTAGTCTTGCAACTTCGATTTTTATTAGTTCTTTTCCTCACAAACACCATGGGAACGGCACAATATATGATGCAAGATGCAGCATTGATGAACTACATTGACCGGCGTTTCCTGTCTTTAGAGGTATGTGCTAGTTGTATAATGCTTCAATACTGCCTAACTGCAAAGAGGTTTGAAAATGTATGAAGTTTCTTCTATGTATATGAACACACAACAGTTTGCATGATAAAGAATATAAAGGAGATAAATTTCCAGCTTTTTCAAATAGGTAAAATTGTAGCTAAATCTTTAACTATAATGATTCCTAATTACCACATTATTATTTACTACAGGATATGATTTCATAATGTTATATTCTTATTCTGTTATCACTTGTATCTTTTTACATCAGTGAATTTAGCTAAATATGCAAATATTTATAGTACTGTCACAGTCCATCATAGGGAACAGCATAACTATTGTTACCAGTAGAAGTGCTAAAGTATTAATAAAGACAATAAGGACATTAATAGATATCAGATATTTTTCCTTTACACAGATGAGCCTACCTGGAAGAAAGTTTAAGACACATTTGTGTAAACTAGCAGCATGTTTGCACTTTAACTAGGAGCTGAAATAATCCCCTTACAGCTGCAAGGCTGAAATAGATATCTGCTATCCGTTAATTGTACAAAAGCACCAGTACCACCTTCTTTTTCTGCAGCAGAAAACTACCAGAACTTCTAAATACCTTTTCAGTATTGGCATGCTGTAATCATACATAGTAAATTTTAAATCATTAACATGTCCTTGGCTTCTTGTATTGCAGACTCTTAGAGAAGCTTTAACTTGCCTCATCTTGCATTCCCTTTTTGTACAAAGCTCTCAC
Source organism: Micropsitta finschii (assembly GCA_034783455.1). Taxonomy (NCBI): domain Eukaryota; kingdom Metazoa; phylum Chordata; class Aves; order Psittaciformes; family Psittacidae; genus Micropsitta; species Micropsitta finschii. The sequence continues at coordinate 11,636 of JAVHNF010010644.1, read as the reverse complement.
TGGTCTTATCACAGCACAGAAAGACCAGAAGGATTAGCCTGGTATTCTGTTCCCATGGTATAGACTAAGATTTAAATTTTCTTAGCCAATGTAGGAATAACTTCACATGGTAATTTCCATTCATTTAGCACCCATCAAAAATGATGCAATTCTACTTGTGGCATTTGGTGCAAGGGGCAAGAAACAAAGAGCAAGTAAAAGGGTGAGGGAGGTATTGAAGAAAACACCTGAAAATACTTAAAATTGTAGAAAGTACAACATCCTGGACATTTATGGTCACATATAAGTAGGAGGGGGTTGAGGGGAGGACACGACACAATGAGCACTTCTCAAAACAAGCAAACCGCCACTGCCAAGTATACCTGGAGCACCTGCATACTGCAAGCTCATTTAGCAAACTCAGACATCCCCTATTCAAACACCACCTTAAATAAAACACATGAAACCTGTGTTTAAAAGACCAAATCAGAACGACCAATCTAGCAGTTAGGTCTACTGTGATTCTGTGTTTGGGTTTGTATATCCGTTCAACTTCCTCACCTTCCCAAAGTGGCAGTCGGGCTTCTGTTTCCAGGCCACCTATGATCTTCACACAAGCGGCTGCTTTACAACTGAGAAACCACTTTCCTCACCTTTAAAAACATTGATAATTTGAATCTAGGTATAAAGAAAGAGCTGTTGTTGGGTTTGTTTTGGTTTTAAATACAGCAAAAAAAAATTGACAAAAACCCAGCGACCTTCTCAAACGTAGGATTTTGATTTTCCACTTTAAATGAGTGAAAACCAGCCACGCTAGATACTTTCTTGGTCAGAAGAGGTGTATTTATGTGAAATGTTCGCAGTTTAGATTTCCATTAGAAAAGCTTTTGTGACCACTTCACTAATGGTCGTACAGGAGGAGTTCTGAAAAGTTTCTGGAAAGCAAGCAGTCAGAGATCATGTGCACTCAAGTGTCTCTGGCTGTTTCCACCAGAGCACTTTTGTCACTTTAGGCAACAAAACAAAGCATCTGGTGGTCAGTAACCACATCAAGAAAATGTCCAGAGA
>JAVHNF010010641.1:0-10369 GCA_034783455.1 Micropsitta finschii | reverse complement strand
TTGTATATTTTAAATTCATTGAAAGAATAATAATTTCAGGCAAGACTAATATATTAGCCCCTGCACAGAGCACAGAGTTGGACACAGTGAACTGTAAAGGTCTTTCTCCATCTGAGGTGTTCAACATTTCTATGATTATGTATATGGCAGTCCCATGCAGAGTCCACAACCAAAGATTTTAGCTTTTTTTTTTTTTTTTTTGAATCATTCCATAACAGAATTGCTCTGCCATCCAACAGCTTTCAGTCTCAGTTAATGACGAGGCACAATAGGAGGATGACGCTAAGATGCACCAGAGATTGAGTCCCACTCTTGCCAAAGTCAGTTAAACATCCCCTAAGGATTTTGAGGAGATAATGTTGAAGTTTCAGCTAAAAGGTTTTGTTTCACCCACTGTTTTAAAGTTTGATAATATGCTGAAATATAGGCATAAATGGGCTCCAGAATGGGAGCCCTGTTAAATAAAAATAACATGCATAAGAAGCAAGAAGATAATGAAATTACTAGAGAGAGGAAGAGACAAATCCGGTTTAAGTGCTGAAACTGTTCACAGGAGAAGACGACTTGACATAACCAGGGATGAATGAAATCAGATCAGGAATGTATCCACTAATTCATCTGTCTGAAACTGAAATCTAATGTCGTATATCATGAAAATAATAATGGAGAGAAAGCAAGTACAAACCTGAGATACTCATGTCTGAAATCAACAGAGAAAAACGTAGTTTTTGATAAGGTTATTAATTTATCAATGCCCTTTGTTCCTATTTCCAGTAAACATCCATGACCATGTAGAGGAAACTCCAGGAAAAGTCATCAAAGAACACAAACAGAATTACAACTAAAACTCAGTATTATTTTTGGAAATACAATAGAAAAAGAAATTACATTTCAACAGAAAACTCACAAAATTTCCATCATAGTTTTACGACATGCAGCAATCTAGTAATGCGACTCTTTTTTCCGTCTAGTTATACATCAGCTACTGTAATGCTCTTAAAGATGGATTTATACAGCTGACTACCACGACTATATAGCAATTTAAATAAGTAACTCACATTTTTCATAATCCTGATGTCATATAAACAAATACATATAAGGATATGCATGACCAGATGCATTTCCCCCATTCCTGGAAATGGTTGTGCTGTAGATTTTTTTCTTTTTATTTCCCTCTAGGAAAAAAAAAATCCAAAATCAATGAAATTATCTGTGAGTTTATAGTTTTACTGTGGCCACATAAAGAGACAATTTCAATACTATGCTGAATACATAAATTCCTATGAGCTCTGTCAGGACAGTCATCTGCCTGAATCAGCTGTTGCCTCTTTCTACACAAAAGGACAGACATTCAATATCAAGGCCAAGTAGACCTTTCAGGACACACTGAACCCACCCAGGTCTTCATCTTTAGGAACTGTGAAGGGACCTCCATTTTCTTGGTACCAACACACCAGAGATTCTAGAAGTGGCTGGGGCTTTGTATGGCTCACCCATGGGGATGTGGTTCCACCAAGTTAGGAGGTTATGTGACTTTCTGTCATGCCCAGATGTATCTTATTACTTCAAAATATGAGACCAAAGAATGTGTGATAACACACAGAAGGATGCAAGGACAAAATATTTGTCTTTGATTGACCCTTTGATCTACAACTCAAAATCATAATATTAAGTGCACAGCTGCAGTTGTGTGGAAGCTAGGGAGGATATAAGCTTAAAGGAAGTCATTAGGAAAAACAAAAAAAGACTGCCAAACATACTTAAAGAATGGTGCTGTATTAGTTGAACTCAGAATATTAATAGGAATGCTAGTCTGCCACAGAAAATAATAATGAGACAAGATCTCTGTAAACCTATTCAAAATAAGCTCTCCTGTCTGCTACTCCTTACATTTTCTTTTGACTGAAGCTTCTCCTGGTACATTGCTATCTTTGGAGACCACCTGCTGCACATTGCTGTCCAGTAAATATACTTTCAGTGCCTGTTGGCTTAAAGGACAAGTTGACAGCCTTAGTTGACAGCTAAACAGAATCTTTTTTCACACTCTCTCAATTTTACATTAATGTGTTATTTCATAGTAAGTCAAAAAAATGTTATTTACTACAAAAATTCCACATTTAATCATTCTTGTCTGGTCTACATAAAATATAATTAGACCCATAGGAATAATTGATAATTATACTGCTATAATGTGCCAGAGTCTGTCATTTAAGATACACATCTAAGGATATATATTACTTGTGCTCCATTTGCATTTCCAGCAAAATTGTGTTTTCTCAATAAAAGTCAGTAATCACAGAATAAACCCCACTTAGCTAGCAGTGAAAACAGCATGTCTCAAACAATGAAATGACTGCAAATACTCCTTCAAATGCCCAGAGTGCTTGATAAGAACTACCTGAATTACTCTTCATGTAGGGTAAAACCAGCTGAATGATTCAAACATCCATCCCATTACCTCCCCCCACAATGGAAATAGATGAAAAATGTACATCTAGACATTTGAATAAACGTGGGGTTTTTTGAGATCTAGGCATGGATTTTCAGGCACTCTGAATTCTGAGAAGTACCAGAGGATGCAAACTGCTCCACCAAAATGTTTCTCTATTTGTTGAGTGAATACATATGAACTAATGCCAAATACTATTACTTGGACATTTTCACAGCTGGATGCACAACTTTCACATCTCTCTGTTATCAGAAGTCCATGTTTGTAATAGAAGTTGGAATTAACATATAAAATCATCATAAAAGCTAGAGGTGCAGAAGCATGAAAAAAGTATTTGTAAAATCTCAAACTCTCCTTAAAGAGAAATCTTTTATCAGGCTGCTGGCTGGCTGTTTATGGGCAATGCTAGCATGTGTCTTCCAAAGCAAACAAATGGTTTCTCCTTCACATCACTATTTAAAAGAAGCAAATAATTTAGTAGGATCGCTAAGCACAAAATTTGTTTCAAAACAGGCTTGAACACTTTTTTTCCTGAAAATATGGACATAGATTTTTTTAACTGACATAATGCCATCGCTGTCCTAACCCCGTTTTGACACTTGAAAACGGGTACAGCCCAGAGAGGCTAAAATGGAGGAAATGAAACAGTCACATGTCAGAGTGTATGATTTGGACAGGAAAGCAGGTGTACAAGTCACATAATCTTTGACCATTAAGGAGACCCAAGTCTCCAGCTATAATGGCTTACAGAATAGCCCTCAGGGAATAAATGCAGGCTGTTGGTTAATAAACACATTTTGCTCTAAAAATACTGGTTGTAATGTATTTTGTGAGAGGAGAAGAAATTAGGGGACAGGAACTGGAAAGTAAAATTTATTAATATGCATAATGCCTCCTAATCACATTTCATAGAAATCTAGTAGAAAGAAGGAAAATCTTTATTTTAGTGTATGGGATTGAGAGAGATGGAATTTAGGAATCTTAGTCACCACTTCATAGATATTTTTATTCCTTTATCTTCCATGCCTCCCTCACATAATGTAAGGAATGAAAGCAGAAGTGCAGTAACAAAGAATAGGCTTATAGACTCTTAATTCACTGTTAAGCCATTATCAATTAACACCTTTTGGGCTGGTGTGCTCCACAGCAGACATCCACAGGTCCTGAACACTCAGCCATCCCAGGAACTTCATCCTCAATAACGACAGAGGTGGAAAACACTTTTGATCTCCTGTGCCTTCAAATTGGAGCAAAAGTAACTAGTATACTCTCTGGAAAACCACACAGAACTAGAAACATTCAGTCAGCACCATCCAAGCCCCTTTTGTTGAGCATTAGGTATGAGACTGATTGGTTAACAACTGCTGTAGAGGTGGCAGAGGCCTGGAATGAAACCTGGTGGCACAGTGACATGCTTGTAGGTTTTGTGCCACACACAGCTGAAGTTTCATGCTGTGGCACATTTCTGTTGGCAGACAGATGTTGGAAGCCTATGAGGAGCTGGTGTGTGAGCCATGGGGATGGCTGGCAAGCTGTCCTCCTGGCACTTTGATCACCTGTGTTGGACCTCCAGCTGAGTGGGCACACAATGCTGGTCACAGGAAAGGGTGGCAATCTGCTAATACCAGCGTACAAATGTGTACTTGGTCTGTGGAGCACCTCACAGTCATGTGGGAGAGGACTAAGTCTTTTCTCCATCAGACAGGCACTGCAAAGCAATGCCACACGCAATACCCTGTGAGTGCCCGAGCAGATGCAGACCCGCTCTCACTACAGCAAACGGATGCATAGGCTGACTTCTTGCTTCTTCCCCACTTAGAATTCTCACTGTGAGCCTGATTGATGCAGGTGTCCTGGACAGACACTCTCATGCTGAGAAAAGCTGTGCTTTTCTTACCTTACCTTTGTCTCCTTCAGAGGGGTAAATTACTTCAACTCACTTTGCCTTGAATGTGAACAAAGCAGTTCAAGATGATGTCACAATTTTGTTATCATCTTAGAGGAATGGTTTCTTTTGCTGTTCAAATATTCCCCTTAGGCCCACCCCCCACCTATCTATCATATTCAAGATTAAACGCAGAGTGTAATAGCCACCAACCTAGTTAGTGCTTGCAGATTCATCTTGCACTGGGAATAGTTATTAGCTTGGCTTCATTTGAAAGATTATAACTTGGTGTCTCATCAGGCAGAATCCTCCTTGTTAAAGCCCAAGTAACAATACCCAGCATAAAAAAATGACTTTGTACTATTTAGTGACATTGCTGCCCAGGCTTACAACAGAAATTACAACTAATGAGTGATTATTCCATTAGAAAGGAAATCCTTTATTTTTAGGGCCTCTAGTAAATTAGACCAGAGTGAATTTTGCCATGAGAAATCTGAGGATGAAGTACGTTGTGCTTATTTCAGTAATTTTCAAAGTCTTGAAAGATTTTCTTCCAATTTCAACACATAAATAAAAGAAAATAAATCACAGAAAGCTTCTTAAAAAAACCAAACAGAAAACCAAACAAAACCTGAAAAATAAAAAGAAAGAAAATCCCAAAGCAGAAATTGGTTTTCTATGAAGAGTGAGAAGTGATTTTGAAATGTTCACTGTTGATCAGCAAATAGACCTAGATTAATAAAAAAGAATTAACAAAGATCCCTGGGCACTTGCTTGAACAGGTATTTTATGTTTATATTAGTGATATGTGAATCTCAGATACTTATGAAGTACAGATAAACACCAAAGTTTGAAAGCTAACAGAATAACTCTAACCTTTGACCAGCGGTAGCGTACATACTTCAAAAAGTATTTAAATGAATGATGGAAGACTCAGAAAAAGTAACTGAAATTATCCAGGATAAGAGATGAAGGAAACTTCATCTGTTTGCTTTATGGGAAAGGAGGGCAACTGGTGATGAAACTATGGTCTGTGAGTCCATACATGGAGGAGAGGGTCTCATTTGGGTAAAATAGGTGAATAAAATAAAGTAAAATATAATAAAATAGAACTGGAAGTTGAAGTTATACTAAATCAGGTCAGGGACATTTTAAAGAGTAATGGTAATTAAACACTGGAACAACTTACCTAGGAGTGCAGTGAATCCTTCATCACTGGAAGTCTTTAAATCAAGACAGACATCTTCAGAAAGATATATTATCTTCACGCTGCAGTTATTGCCCTGGCACAGCCAATATGGAGTGTTCCGTGGCCAGAATTATGCAGAAAGGTAAACCAGATATTGTAATGGTTTGTTCTGGATTTAAGCTCTATCTTAAATATTTTTGACATTTATCTAGTAACTATCATTGCAGATACATGGCTTATCAAGGCAAAGCTCAGACTGAAGTGGGGAGATTGTGATTAATTATGTAACTCTGAGTGTGCATTCATATCACCTAAATAGCATCCCCAGTTGCTTAAACTAAGAAGCTGAGTTTCTTCAGTAGTTATGGATGAAGAGAAAGAAACTCCTTCAAAGGGCATTTGATGGCAGTCATCACTCTCTCCATGGCCCTCACAGGTGACTCTGGAGACATTCCTCCAAAGATTGTCCAATGTTTTATGACAAAGACCCTATCAGAAAACGAATTCCTACCCTCTTCCCTGTCCCAGATACTGTATTTTTGAACTGATAATTAAGAAAAAGGATTTAATAGGTCATTTTCTACTGGATCAATTCCCTTTTATGGATTACAGTGCATGAATTTTGGCACAGTGCAAGCAAAGGGATATGGGTGTGTTACTGGAAAAGGACAGCATGACAGGGCCAGCCTCTGAGCATCAACCCAGATTTGGATAGTCACTTGTAGGTCCGGAAACTTCAGTCTTAGTAAGGGCTCACATCTGGAGGTGTTTCATGATTTCTCTTTACATCTGAGAATTAAGTAGGGCTATATTACCATGCTCTTCTACTAACTCTTCTTTATCAGACCATAACACAGCCCAGCCTGCCAGCTTCATTTTCCAGCAGTTACCAGAGAATATCTTTTATTTGCTTTTTGAGTTCCCTAAAGCACCTTGCAATCTGGGAGCTTCCTGAAGTTTAAAAGGGCTGTATGGGTGGAAAGGAGGTAAGAGACAAATGGGGCCTTCATTATTATCTTATCATTTCCTGTGCTTAAGATGTACCTTCATCAGGAATTAAAATAAAATTCCTGCTGTTCTGAAGAAGCTGATAGCAATATTTGTCTGGGAGTTTTAGAAGAGATAAGATTATTGAGGTTTCCCTGTCTTCTACGTCCATAAAGAGATGTAAGTACCATCTCTCAATTGAAATTAATGAGAATTAGGCTCCCAAATATCTTTGTAGATTTGAGCCCTCATGTTCTAATTACTGTGGCAATTAAATATGCTGAAAAACAGGTTCAGCTGCAAGAACCTTGTCTACACTAAGGCCTGGTGAAATATTTATGTAAATTTTCTTTCTAGACATATCTTGAGCTTGCACTGATGACTGTGCAAAACCTCTCTGATTGTAGAGGACACCTACAATATGGAAGGCCCTGAAACCAAACCTGTGCACTTGGCTTAGAAAAGGTTATAAGATACATATTTATGTACTATGTGCCTTACTAAGTGAGATAAGATAGGTACAAACAAAATAATAAAAGACAAAAATAACCTACTTACATAATGCAAATAGCAGAATTATAGAAGCAACTGACTTTTTCCTAAATTATTTCTGTAGTAGATCTTCACAAATCAGCTGATCTGCTCACTCTACCTTTTTTTGAAGGCCACAGGAGTATGTATCCAACATTTCATGTAATAGCAAATACATCTAAATTCTTTTTTAATCCTTTCATAAATAAAAAAATAAAATTATGTCTGTTTAATCTGCAGACTCTTAGCTGTTGGGACCAATATAATTACCATTATTATTCTTATGCATGTACACAGTACTGAAGCACTAACATTATAGGAGACACCTTTGTTCTGAATTTTCTAACTTCAAAGTAATGAAAACCTTAACTTCAATACCACAATAATGTACTTTTCAATGTTAAGTACCTAGTCCTAGTGTCAGTGTATAGAACAACCTTGGCCAAAAAAGCCCAATTAGGCCATGTAAATTAAGTGCGTTTTCAGCCAGCCCTACTGGGAAAACCAGCTTTGTCTGAATGGTTGTAATTACAGCTGATGGGGAAGGGGGAAAACAAATTTGCTATGCATGAGCCCTTCCCAAGTAGCCTTTTTTATTTTCAATGCTTACATATCTCAAATAATGGCATTACTGAGGAAGGGAAAAAAGGACTTTATCCTTACACAGGTTGTGTTAAAATGCATCTCTTCAAGAATCTAAATGATACTTGAAGTTTGCTGTAGGAGAGGTGCTACTTTCTCTGATGCATCCTTTTGTTTACTTCTCTCTGCCTGATAGCCTCATTGGACTGCTGTTATAATTAGGAGCTTATGTGTACACATCACCCTAAAACCTACCTTTTCTAGCTAATTTCATGCATGCACTTCCATCTTTATACTTGGGTCCCTTCTTTTTATTCACATTCTCATCTGGGCCTGTGAAAATCAAATAAAAAAGTTATGTGCAGAATTAAAAAAAGTGTGTTTTTTCTAGACTTTCCAATGTGTTACTCTCTCTTCTCCAAGCCTGCTCTTGAGAACACACACCCCACCGCTCGTCTGGATTCACTCTGTGTGTTGCATCACCTGCATTCATTAAAAAATAGGAGTTAATTTCTCAGTGAACTGAATTTGCACATCTGGATTTGCAACAGTGTGCAGGCTGTGCGTTACATCTCTGGATTGCTAGCTGGGCTGTCTCCAGCTCCTGACAAGGAGGAACAGGGCATTGGCACAATTGCCTCCAAGGATGCTTCCTATGTGCAAGCTATTCTGGCTTCTGTGACTAAGGGCTCATGAAGGTCATACAGTCGTTTCTGAGATATATCTTCCAACTTCTCTGTATTTGTTTTTACTGCTTTGATTCCTAAATAGTTCCTAAATATAAAGCTATTAATCACAAACGTTCTATTTACAAGTCACCTGTATGACTGACTCTTTCATATATTACTCATAATGTTGTAAGCTTATTTCTTTTACTTAAAAATAGCTAATGATCTTTAGCTCAGTGTGTATGTTAACGTCAATAATATCATGTATTTTGTGATGCTAAAGAACTAAGGGAGAAGGGATTGCTCAGGGATGAATTATTTGGCTCGAGCTGTGTTTTTCTTGTTTTGGTTTGGGGTTTTGTTTTACTGATGCATGCACTAGTGTGGAAAAAAAATGTAACATTTACAGCAAAATTGCCAAAACTATCCAGGTTTTTCACCAGCCTATTAAGGGTATTTCTGGCCATTGTTAAATAAGAAGTCTAACACAAATATTTTAGTATGTCATAAGGTAACTGTCTGTTTTATGTGAGCAATGAAAGGAGCTAAAAGCAGTGGAGTCAGGAAGAAGGAAAAATGATAAAAAAGTAGTAAAGACTATTTTTTTCCCCTCTGTGGAATCAGTTTGTCCAGGCATTGAAGGAGACAAGGACACACGTTTTCTGGGTCATGATCTGCACTTCACCACTTTAGGATCCCAAGTGTAAATGAACACTGATCCATCAGCATTATTTTTGCCTGATTCACGCTGTGCTCCTTAAAACCTTGTGTACGGGCATGTGATCCAGCTCCTGAGGAGTGAGAGGTATGAACAGAAATGAGGTTTCTAAGCGAGAGCAGAACCAAGTGACCTAAGGCTGATGCCACTTGTGTAGGTTGATGTGCTCTTCCCTGAAGGGATTGCTATTTCCAAAGAAATCCTCTTTCACGACTGATAGCCACTGAGGACTATTAAGCAAGCTCTTGAATAAGTTTAAAGGATACCTACAACTGTTTCATGTTTTTCAACAAAGACAGTGGCACTGCTGTTTCACAACTAAAGGACGTGGTATATATTAATCTTGGTGTCAACAAGCCTTAGTGTTAACCAAGGTGGCATTCTTGTTAGGTTACCTGTTTCCAAAGAGTAAGCATTAAAAGAGGTATCATATTTAAATTTCAGAGTTGAGGATATGTGTTTATTCTTATGCAGAGGTCAGACAGAAAGTGGGTCAGGGTGTGCTTCTCACCCAGATTAGAAAGCTCCTTTGAGTTTTCTCGGTTCAGGAACAACCTGAACTGAGCAGTCGTGTTGACTATTGGGGAGCTAGGAAGGCTCCAAATGGAGGAACTGGTCCTGGGCAACTGGCTGTAGGTGGACCCGCTTGAGCAGGGGCGCTGAACAAGATGACCTGCAGAGGTCCCTTCCAGCCTCAGCCATTCTGTGATTCTCTGATTCTGCAAACACGCTGACATTCCTTCTGCTCCAAAAATCCTCCAGTCCAACTTCAGGAGCTGATGCAAGGCAAATTTACACCTATCACTAATCACTCCTAGCACACAGTGGTTCATCAGATCACAAGAGGGACTGGTTCATGATACAGAGGGCAAGGCCAGATTAGGGTCAAGCCCTTCCTTACATGGCCCCACCTGGACAAGTTCCTGTGTGATGTACTCTAGGTTATCCTGCTCTTGCAGGGGGGTTGGACTAGATCTTTTGAGGTCCCTTCCAACCTTTGGGATTCTGTGATTCTGTGATTTACCACCTCTTTGGGCAACCTGTTCCAGTGCCTCACCAGCCTTACAGTAAAGAACTGCTTCCTTATATCTAACCTAAACTTTCCCTGCTTAAGTTTGAACCCATTACCTCTTGTCCTATCACTACAGTCCCTGATGAACAGTCCATCCCCAGCATCCTTGTAGGCACCCTTCAGATACTGGAAGGCTGCTATGAGGTCTCCAAGCAGCCTTCTCTTCTCCAGGCTGAACAGCCCCAACTGTTCATGTGGGAGGTGCTCCAGACCCCTGATCATCCTCGTGGCCCTCCTCTGCACTTGTTCCAACAGTTCCATGTCCTTTTTATGTTGAGGACACCAGAA
>JAVHNF010010639.1:9288-22259 GCA_034783455.1 Micropsitta finschii | reverse complement strand
CAGTGCTTCCACAGCATCAAGGCTTTCTTGTTTCCTACATTTATGGAGGTAGCCACTGCTCAGAGACTGTCTGGGCAGTTGTGAATATATTGATCTGTGATGTGTAAAAAGGCTATCCAATGCATTTGAAAAGCAACAGAGAATGGGTCGATGAAGTCATGCTTCTGCTTGTTCAGTGTTCTGGAATACACAACTTTTGCCTTATCTTTAAAATGTCTTCCTTGTAACAGAAGACACTGTATAGTCAGATTTTTGTAGCTGTATAAAGTCAAGTTTACTTTAGAAGAAGTGAAGTAAGAAGTAGGCAGTTTTGGAAGGGAATATGTTGCAGTGAGACCAGAAGTTTCTTTTCCTATTTTCTGATATGCCTGCAGTCATGCGTGTAGCACAGGTATGAGCCTGCAGGTGGGGAATTTTAACAGTCTCTGATAGTTTCTGCCACACTACCACATGATCTACATTTTCACTTGACTGCGTTTAATGACAGTATGCTGGCAGCAATTACATAGGGCAAGAGTTTCAGGTGATAGATAGTGTATCTATTTTCTCAGAGTCAATTCATTGTATGCTTTGACAGTGGTGAAATTTTCCAGCTGGTGGTTCTATTTTCTCTTAAGAAAATTTGAATTGCAGAGATCAGAAATAGCCTAAGTGCTCTAGAAATGTTGGGGGGCTTTTTAGACTGTTACCAATCAGGTGATTCTGTAGCAAACTCTGGATTTAGGAAAAAAAAATAAATCTGTTGTTTATTGGTTGTTGTAATTAAGTGATATTTTAAAAGGCTGGTTGTACTTTGTTCAGTGTCCAGAAAACCTGACTTTATTGGGTCTTATGACCAAATAGTGTTTGTCAAAGTTATTTACTCTGCCAGTGAGAATTGGTATAATTTCTGAAGATATTTTTAGCCATCTGGAATTCAAGAAAGAACCAGCTGAATATCATTATAGGGTACAAAATATATTTTAGAACTGCCTAGGGGAAATGTTTGTTAATGCTCTATTTTGTGAATTGAGAAACTGATCACTCTGTATCTCCTCAAATCTAATAGGTAGTGGAGTCTGATGAAGCATTAGAAGATGAGATTCCAGATTCCCCAGGGGTGGAAAAACAAGACAAAGAGAAAGAGAATAAAGACTCTAAGAAACCTCGTTGTGAGTTGAAAATTTTCCATTAATTGTTTTAGCAATGCCCACTTTCATTTTTTTGCATCTTCAGTGTTATGTGGCAGTAGAGAAGAATTCAAAAGGACAGCTAGAAATGAAACTACTCCAGTTTTGGGACAGGGTTTTATATAGTTTATTCTAGATCCTGATGCCAGTTAGTAGGTTTTCTTCAGTTTTTTAATAATCGTTAAAAAAAAAAAAAAGGAAAAAAATGTATACATCTTTAGCTCCCACTGCATGATGTATGAAAAATAGGAGAAAATAGGCAGCGGTGAAATAGATTATTTTTGAGGTGTTGTCAAATGCACAGAAGCAACTAGACATTTGGTTTTTCTGACTTCTGCGCTTTTAATTAAGAATTGTTTAGCCCTTTTGCATGTTCAGAATGGAACATGTGAAAGGATTACTTGGGTTTTGTCTGAGATACAATGTCTGTAAATGTTTGCACTATTAGCATGAACTGCAATTTTGCTGTAATTTCTAATGATGTTATATTGGCTTATTTAGGGAAGCTGAGCATTTTTAATTCCACCTTCAGAGTTTTAGAGCTTAGTTTAACTTACCTGCAGAAATTTCTTCCTATGCACAGAAATACATTAATCGGACCATTTTCTGTCTTTTACTTCCAGGCCTCATATGTAGTTTGCAAGAAAGTGTTTATTTCTTCCAAAATAGCTAACTTAAGGAAAGGCAGGACTGGATTTGAAACATAGCTGTGTTTTAAAAATTCCACATCAATTCCAGATGTCAGCTACCATTTACTTGGTTTCATAGGCAACACTTGGGTTTGCAACTTTCTCTGTGAGAAAGTTGTCTTTTGGTGGTTTGAAAAATGGATGCTATTTACTAGGAGTTCCAAAAGGAAAAAAAGTGGATGTATTGCAAATTTGAATAGGGTTTTTTATGTAGGTTTGAGCTTAATTTTTTATGTTGGTTCCTTGACAGATAAATGCAGTGTTGATTCTTTGGATATTCATGCTAAATGTGTTTCTCTTTTCAGCAGTGAAAGCACCTAGCAATATAGATTCCACAGATCAGAAAAAGACCAAAACGAAGCTCAAGAAGTTCCTTACACGGCGCCCTACATTACAAGCTGTCCGTGAAAAAGGCTACATTAAGGGTAAATGAACCTTTTTAACAAAGGAAAAAATTGGAAAGCTTGATTTAGGAGTGTCTGTGTAGAATGGGGCTGAAATGGTTTAGTTGTAGAGTAAAACACATGTACATAGCTGGTTTAACAAAAATCTTGGATGTATAGTGGAACTGGTGTTTTACTGTGATAATCATGTGTCCATACAAGGGAAAGCACAGTCCTTTGGGTACAAAGCTGAATGTGCTCACCTGTTTCACAAGGATGTTTTTGTCTGAGTGGAACCAGAAAATCATGTGCCATCTCATAAGAAAGGAAATGTTTAAGCAAACCAGAATGAGGGTAAAAGGAATCTTAACTTGAGCTTCTTTCTCCCGTAACCTTTTCTGAATGTATACCTTTTTTAATTGTTTCACAATGAGTCTTAGAGATATTCTTGAATCAAACCTATGAAAGAATTGATTTCCATTTGTCACACTTGTTAAAATTTTGAGAGAACAGTATTTGCACAGGTTTAAGTTAATGTGTTTGTGTAAATTATTGGTTTGGTACTCATTGTAAAGCTTTATTTATTTGTTTGTATGCTTTGGCAGGAGTTGTAGGTGGTGCTCTACTAGGGTCAGAATAGTGTATGGGTAGGCAAATATCAGACCAAATCCTACTGTGATTTGCCTAACTACATACTTTTAACCGGTGTGCTTCTGTTGCATGTGGCATTTGATATATTTGTGTATCTGCAAATATAATTTCACTGTAAATTATGGAATTTTTGTTTCGGATAAGGAAGTATTATTTCAAGACTTCGTTTTGCTCTGCTTTACAGCTTAATATTCATGTCATGGCTCAGTGACATAACTTCTGACATAAGCAACAGTGAACACAAAGCCAAGTTTAATTTGTACACGTGCGTGCTGATGATTGGATTTTTAAATAAAGACATTAAGGAATTAAGAGTTTGTTTTTATTTAAAAGCATGGTGTAGATTTTAAAAGTTGGATCTGTGCTGAACAGTTTTACATTTACTGTATGAATGAAAAATTCATTCAGAAGTGTTTATTTAAAAGCCCAGTGTACTTTTGTGGCTGCTACAGAACAAGCTTAGCACACAGGAAACTTGGCAAACCCAGTCTGAGCATAAAAAATAATGAAAAAAAGCCCCCCACTAAACAGCATGCACTAAGCAGGGAAGTAACTGTGGTGAAGTTTTGTGGAAAAACAAAATTACAAAGGTTACTTTAAAATGAGGGGTAAACATATGACTCCTTATGTGGAAATTATTAAAGTCGGAAGTAATTGTAGCAAAGCAATTTGCTACTACCTGGTATTTTCTTGTGCTGTCTAATCTGCCTTGCTTTACCTGCTATACCTGCATGCTAACCTTGCTTTCTACTGTGTGGGCTTTTTCAGTCCTTTGCTGCTGATTCTGCTGGAGTAGCAACAGCAGGACTGAGGTGTTTTGGGTCACCAGCCTTGTACGCATACAACTAATAATGCCATTATGTGCCAGTTTTCATACTGTATAATTGGTTTGGTATGCTGTTTGCATTTCTCAAAGCAGTAGTCAGATGCAAGTGTTGTTAATGAATCTACTTAGATTACTAAACATGAAAAATGGGCTAGATGCTATGCATGTTGCAAATGCAAGAGCAGTTCCTATCTTGCATAAGCTCTGAAGTAAGATCTACTAGACACTGTGAAGACTGCCACTTATTTACCTGCTGCCTTATTTAACATATTAAAATAAGGTAAAAACTTTCTTCCCTTTAGGAGTGTGAGCTATTTCAGTCTCATGCATCTGAACAGGGGAGGCCACGTATAGTTTGGTCATCTTTGATGAAAACCATAGAAATGGGTCTCGGAAGGACTTTGGTGATAGCAAAATGTGAACATGAGGAGTTAACATGTTACTGAAATACACTGAAATGCTGCAAGAATCTGTTCTCTGCCCAAGCTGATTTTTGTATTTGCTCCGCTTTATGGCAGAAAACACTCCCACTGGACTGTGTAGTTTTGCAAACAAGACTCAAAGCTACTTTTGTCCATAAATATCTGTATTGACATTCCAACCTTGAGGCCAGGTTGTCTGTGCATAGCCATACTTTCATCCATTCAGAGCTCTTTGATATAAAGGTCTGTCATTTACAAGTCCACGTCAGAACTTCCATTAGTTAAAGACTATGTTGAAATAAATATATAATGCTGGGTTATACAGCAGGCACAATGAAAGATGAAATTTTACAGGGTTTTCCACCAAACAATGCCAACAGCTTTCACTTTGGTTAAAGTTTATTGTCTCTGTTCAGATTTTGAACAAAGGTTACAGTAAATATATTTTGAACTTGGAACAGGAATGTAGTGTAACAAGGCTTTTGAATCCATTATATTTCTTATTACTATAATGACTGTATGACTCTTACAGGTGTCTTCTGCTGGATTATACAATTTCAGTAGCAGAAATTCCTTACTCATGTTTGTGTAACTGCTGACACTCTTTCTTACTGGGAGCTTTTTCTTGCTGGGAACTGCTGGGAGCTCTTTTCAGAACTTTCCTATTTTCACTCTAAGACTGCGGCAATTGTATCCAGTAGTCTTTGCCCTGTGTAGAGGTTTGTTTTAATCTGAACTAGTTCTGTCACTTGAGTCCTGTTCCACTGTAAATCAGTCTCTTTACTTGGTTCCAGATCAAGTGTTTGGTTCCAATCTCACCAGCTTGTGTCAAAGAGAAAACAGCACGGTGCCAAAGTTCGTGAAGCTGTGCATTGAGCATGTTGAGGAGCATGGTATGGCTGAAGTTTTTTGTTTCCAAATCTCTCTTGCTCACCACACAATCTAATTTTGAATGTTTCAATCCTTAAAATGCTGTAGATTTATTTGGGGAAAATAATCTGAAATTTGCATCTGTAGTTAGCAATGAGTTTTCAGGGGAGGGGGGTCTGTTTGATCCAAAATGGAGAGAGGGAAGGAAATCTTATTTTGGAGAAATTGATCCTCTTCAGTATATTTCAAGCTCAGGAGAAAGCAGGACAGCCTCCTGGCAGCAAGGATCTAAGGAAAGAGGGATTACAAGAAGTAATAGAAGAGCTTAGCCCATCAAGGTGTTTTTCCAGATGAAAAGAGAGAGACTGTCAGAACGCACCCATTCATTTTTGAAAGGTTTAAGCATACTAACAGTCATTTATATGAAAACTTCCCTGAAACAAACTTCTAGGGAAAAGTTGTATTCCTGCTCTGTATATGCCCTGAAGAAGACAAATCTATTGGTTTGATGCCCTTCAGCCAGTTACACTGATTACTGTGTGAAGTTTTGTGCAATTCTGGACATTATCAATATCCACGTATTTACTCAATTTTTGTTTGCTTTCATTGAAAATAAGTCACCCCTACTTAATAACTGAGCAAATTGTTTGAAAGTTACATGTGATTTTCGGGGTTGTCTGATACAAGGGACATCACCACATTTTTGTTGAGAATATGTTGGTTATGGCTCCTGACATCGCTGTACTCTGTGCTGGTTTTCTTGCTTCTTTCTTGCTGTTGTCATTGCCCTATCTCTTGGAAAAGATGACTGAGAGGCGATTATGGAATCTCCATAATCATCATTCAGATATATACCAGTCTTTTAATCTGAAAACATTGTCTTGAGAATCAGGGTAAGTGTTACAGGGGAATACTACGTGAGAATTTTAAGGCATCTTCATGGGAACTCCTTTTAGGATTTTGTTGCGGCCCATAGTCCTCTTTCTCAATGCTGCTGTCTTATGGCCTGGGAGGGAAAAATAACTGCTTCTGTTGCCATACCCCAGTTCAACAAACTGCCCCTTTGTAACAGCAGGCTTTATTCCATTTGTGATCTGCAGTTTGTGAGAAAGGGGTTATTTTGCTTTGTTCTTTTTTTATTTCTTTTTTTATTTTAAAGGCAGGACTGCAGTGAAGATAGTGGTGAAGTTTTCCTTTTTTAAATACCTGAGGGGAAGCTGACAGAAATGAACAGCTTTACCCTCCTGCTTCTCCAACTCTTCTTCCTACTGCCAATACACTTCAAATCAGTTCTTTCTGTAAAGGAATGACTAGTGGATTATGGGGAAAAAGGGATATGTCAGATGGTGCTGGTAACTGTGCTGTGTTGCATCAGACAACTCCTTGAGGAGCTACAGGGACTTGCAGGTATTCTGGCAACACTCACCCTCTCAGTGGCACTGACTCACATGCTGCATTCAAGTGGCGTTTCAATTAAATTCTTTACCTCCTAATCACTCCTGAGTAACTGCAGTAGCAACCACAGACACAGTTTTCTTTTCTGGTTGAGTGTGCAATAGTGTAAAGGCAAAGGACTACCCATTTTATTTTGTAGGCTGTTGGGTATTGATGAGTGTGCATGCACATCATTACTTTTCCGTGCAGACTGGTCACTTGACAACTTTGAGATGCTCTCTATGCATGACTTGATTTTTCTTAACCATACATTAAAAAATTGAACATCCACAAAATACTTGGTTCTTGCATGTTGGAGCCCCATATACTCCCTGCCCACCCACCAACAGCATCTTAGAGACCCCTAATCTCATTGGGGAAACTTAGAGCTGTTGTCTCATTACTACTGTTCTACTGTGTAGGAAGTTTCAGAAATTACTTTGAGCTTGATGCTGCCAGACCTGTGCAGGCGAACTAAACCTCCTCTGATATGCCCTCCCCATTAAAAAAGCTAGTTTAACTTTTTTGTTTTGTTGTTGAACAGAGTGTTCTTTGTTACAAGATGGATTTCTTTTAATTTTAATGGGTAGACCTATAAAGAAGCATCATAACGATTCCAGAATTTGTGCATGTGCAAGGTATTAAAACAGATTTAATCCCTTTATTTTAGGATTAGATGTTGATGGCTTATACCGAGTTAGTGGCAATCTTGCAGTGATACAGAAGCTAAGATTTGCAGTCAATCATGGTAAGTTTCCTTCAACTCTATTACAATCGCATATGCTTTTGGATTATTGAAGTTCATAAAAAGTTCAGGAAAAAGAAGTTTTCTTAATGTGTAACTGCAGTCTTTCATGAGAAGTGATTGTCATCTTTAAAGTAAGATTACTTTAGAACTGCAGAATTTAGTGCGTAATACACATCATTTGAAAAACCTAGCATCCTGGAGTTTCAGTGTTCTATGGAGCATAGAGGCATTTCTAGAACACAGCTCTAAAGAAAGATGCTAATAGAACTCTCATCAGAATGGTTTGAGTTGGAAGGGATGTTGAAGACCACCTAATTCCAACCCCCTTCAGTGAGCAGGATCACCTTCCACTAGTCTAGGTTGCTCAAAGCCACGTCCAGCCTGATGTTGAACACTGCCAGGGATGGGGCAGCCACAGCTTCTCTGGACACCCTGTTCCAGTGCCTCACCACCCTCACAGTGAAGAACTTCTTCCTAATATTTGAATTTGAAGGGAGGGGATTGGTTTTAAGTGTCTGGAAAACTAGTAAGCATACTAACCATCCACTAGCATTAAGATTTTGAGTTAATGCTTTATAGCAAGGTTTGCTACTCCTTTTTAGTGTTTGGGTGCTTAGCTTCTCTGCATACTCTGTATGAAACCCTTTCATATGGCTGTATTTCAGTGCTCAGTGAGAATCAATAGGCAGCTTGCAATTAGGAAGAGGACAGTAGCCCACCTACCATCTGACCTCTCATTTCCTGATTAACAGGATCTAACAGTAAATTTTGTGTTGCATCAGCAGCTCCTATTCTCCTCTGAAAAATGCCCTTCGTGTAGGGGAGCTGCATGCAGTGCAGTAGGCAGAGTTTGGCCATCTATGTCTGTAGTGGTTGAGCTTTTGTACCCCCTTTTACACTGCAGCAGGGCTGTGAGTCTTCACTGCTGTAAGAACAGAAGAGTATTTCAGTTTATTTGTAAGAAAGCTTTTATAGCTAAAATGTTAACGTTAACACTATTCATTTTTTCGCTTTCAGATGAGAAGTTAGACTTGAATGACAGTAAATGGGAAGACATACATGTCATCACAGGAGCTCTAAAGATGTTTTTCAGAGAATTGCCAGAGCCACTGTTCACTTACAATCACTTCAATGACTTTGTCAATGCAATTAGTAAGTCTGCAAAACCTGTGTGTGCTTGATTTCTATATAAGTTCTGCTCAATACATACCATTTTCAGCAGTAAAAAGAATGTTTTGGTTATGAACATCTGTCAGGTTTCCCTAAAATTGCCTGTCAGCAATGTACGGTCCTGCCAGCAGGTGTCAGTATTTTATCTCATATTAGCACTGCAAAACGTTTGCTTTTATTCTCAGTCTGTTAAATTTTATGCTGAAGTTTTAAATAAAAAACCTGAATTTTTGTTTCTGCACCTCATCCTTTTGCAGAACAGGAACCAAGGCAGCGTGTCCATGCTGTTAAAGATTTAATCAAACAGTTGCCAAAGCCAAATCAGGACACTATGCAGGTACTCTTTAAACATCTGAAGAGGTAAGTAGCAGAAAGAAGGAAAGGCTTTGTATTGTGGAGCATCTCTTAAAGCTAACTAGTCCAATTAAAAGTACTAGATGACTGTTCCTACTGCATATTTCTTACCTATATTTGATTTGATGAAATCAGTATATCGGTCTGTATTTATACAAGCTTGCAGAGCCCCAAAGAGACTTCAGAGAAAATGTCATAGTTGCAGTGTTCACTGCCAAGCCCTTGTGTTTGAGGGGTTGTGAGAGGATCAGGATAGCATTTCAAAATAAAACTTTTCCATAGAGGAAATCACAGCAGCTGTAGGTCCTGATAACAAGACTACTCATTAAATACTGCGAATATTCATTTGCGTAGGACTGTGTCTTTTCCTATTATTCTTTTACTCTAGAAGTCATAAATCCCTCTTTGTGTATCTTTTTTTTCTCTTTCAGAGTTGTAGAAAATGGAGAAAAGAATCGAATGACATATCAAAGTGTAGCAATAGTTTTTGGTCCAACCTTATTAAAACCAGAGAAAGAGACTGGTAACATAGCAGTCCACACAGTATACCAGAATCAGATTGTAGAGTTAATTCTTCTGGAACTGAATTCCGTCTTTGGACGCTGACATTTTTCTTGGAGTAGAAACTGGAAGTGATGGATTGGCAGCAGTACTCTGTCAGAAGAAAAATCTCTCGCTGTACATGATGTATTATGTTTGTGGACCAAGCAGCAACTTGTTTTTTGCACTTTTGGGAGGGGAGAAACGGGAGAAATGTTTGACCACTTTAATGCGAATTAAAGACATCACTTTGGTTTTCTTTGAAAAGTTCAATGTAAAAAGTGAATAGAAAAGTTTATAGTTCGCCTTTTTTACAGTAGCATTGGAAAAATGTAATATAGGTTCATACACTGGATTTCTTGGAGAGTAAAGCTATTAATCTCAAACTGGATAATCTGGAATTTAATCTTAAAATTCTTCCACTTTATAGGGAAAATTCCTACCAACCGGTATGGAAGAATTCAGTGACGTTACATCTTAACCTTGTGTATTACAACCTACTCAGATCTGCATAACACTTTTCTAAGGGGTTTCTGCATGCAGTGACTGTCTTAAACTTGTGCTAACAGTTTGGTTTAGTTATTCAAATCTAATTCTTCACTTGATATCTTCTGTCTTCCCCCACCCCCCATTTTTATTTTCTTCCTTTTATTCCCCAGCAAACTTTCTGAAACTTCTTAGTTTCTTTATAAAGCAGCACACTATTTCAGACACTGAACGTGTAAGAATATCCAGCAATGGATATTTGTTTTGTGGCATAATAGAAGTCACATTTAATAAACATGTTCAGTTTTTCAGGGTGTTTCCTGAGCGTAGTTTTGCGTTACACTGATTTAAAGCTAAAATCCTAAGTAAATACGGACTGTAACAGTGTTGAGTTCTTGGTATAATGCTGTGGTAGTGGAAGTTTCTTGATGTAAATACAGGCTGTCCTTTTGATTCTTATATATAATTCAGGTCCTGTATAGTTTAAGAACACTTTAGTCACACATTTCTAATCATGGATAGATTAGCTACAGTAGCATAATGTTACCAGTGGATGTCTGGGTTTCAGCAGGGAAACAGGTTTTGGGGAGGGAGGGGGGGCTAACTGTGTGCACTTTTAGATGTTAATTACATTTGCGGGCAAATAACTGTAATGCAAATGGTACTGGAGAAATACTGAGTGTGCTTGCTACATTGTTAATGCACTACAAGAGGAGCCTTTTAGGTTATTTAATATGTACAGGATATGTTAGAAAAATGTATTATGAATTCTAACATCGACAAATAGTGAAACTCATGTTTTGATAGATAGATGTTTGATGGAATCCATGATGCTAAATTTAAGATTTTCTTTATACATTAATGTAGAATAATTTGTAAAATTGGTTTTGAAAGATTTTGTTACAGGAAGCATGGTCTGCTGAAGATTTTTTTAAATGTATTTTTCTAGACTAACTGCTGTATCTGACATATTTGTTATGTCTAACCTGAATAAAGAAAACCATTAGTTCTTTTAGAGTTCGCCATTCCCGCTTCAGACAACATGAGCCCCTTTAAACAGTAAGACCAATGTATCTTACTGCTTGGCATGGATACTACTTGTGACAAAGGGTTGTCATGCTGGATTAAAAGATGAATGCTTACTTTGCAACCTGACAGTTTAGGAACTTCCCAGTCCCTTTCTTTAACAACTTAAATTCTAACGTAAGGTTCAGAGAGGGCAAAAGTAATTTATTGATATAAATTCTTTAAAACATGTCCCAGCTTACAGTAGGTTCCAAGTACAGAAAGCAGGTACACTGGGGAAACAATTGTATTTTGCCTTTGATGTGTTGCATTCCTTTCACAACACAGTTCTGGGTTACAGCAGAGGGGACGTGCAGTGAAGTACTGAGGTGTAACCAGTTGAATGGTACAAGAATTTAATGAGCATACGGCTTGCATGAGAAGTCTTCAGAGATTAAAGAAAAGACGAGCTACCTTGTGGCTTTCTCACTGTCTTCTTGTGGTAATGGTGCAGTCTTGTGGTTTGTTGCAAAGTGACTTGGGTGAGAATTGTGAAAGCTCCGTCTCCCATTGCGTTGTCAGCTCCTGGTAGGCTGTCAAACTGGAGCAGTGCCGAGTGGCAGGTGTGCCTCGGGCTACCAGAAAGTATCAGCAAAGCTGAAGTCTGTTGTTGCGGATTATTCAAATCCCAGCTTCAGCTGTGAAATGAAAAAGAATTCCCACTGCTAAATGAGAGGACTTATCCACAGGTCACCTTTTCTGTATGAGTGCTATGTTTTTCAAAGAAAGAATGCCTTTTTAGAACAATTTGATAATGAGGATGTCACACTTTTCCTTGTATTCCCCCAAAATAAAGCATTCTGTTATCACAATTTATGGTATGGTTTTGTGCAGTGAAGTTGTCATGTTTTCATGTTCTCATTTTTAGTTTGGTGAGAGGAGAGTATTTTTTAACTGAAAGCTGTAGCTAAACACTTGAGGCAGTCAGGAAGAGGAGGCTGTCCATGCTGATGGTATGCTTGTCGTGACCAACTTGAAACGGTGTGTATCAGCACACTGGGTTTATTCGCTAGTCAAAATACCTTGCTTGTTCCTGCAGTTAGTTCTCTTTTAAAATGCAAACCCAGATTTTTGCACAAACATGGCAGCGGAAAACTCTTTGTATTAGATGACACATAATTATATATTCCTCAGTTTGTTTAAATCAGGTTTGGTTCTGCTTTAAAACCAATATATAGTAAATACAAACTTTTGCAGCCATAACCACTCAAAGATACTGGAGGTCCAATGTTATGTGTCAGTGCCAGTTGAAATTGTTTTCTAGCCGTGTTCATCTCTGTAGATCAGCTACACAACATTAATACCAAGAAATTCTCAGACTTGTACTTGATCTGTACCAGTTGCAGGTTTCTTCACTTTAAAACTCGAGAGAGAATGGGCCTAAAAAGGATAAGGCAAATAGAGTCATTTTGTGTAAACTAATTTTCTTAAATCAGAGTTGCATGTAAGTGAGGCTTCCTGTGTGCAAGTGGATCGGTCACGCTGGCCACCTAGGCCCAGACTTTCCATCTTCACAGAAAGGCATGATAAATTCCCTTTGTACTGAACCCATTTTGTCCTGGCAAGCGAATCCTTGGCTTGCAGAGAGAGAGAGAAGGGAGTTTGTAGGTGAAACAGCATCAGTTTACTCCAATGCGGAGCCCTGACTTTTTCCCCGTAATGAAGAACATCTTTTTTTAGCCCCAAAGTAATGATATTTTCTGAATCAACTGATTAATTCATAAGGGATAATGTAAACCAAGCACAGTGGGGCATTCTGCTGGGCAAAGGGGGAGGTACAGCATGTCTAATGAGGCCTTCTGCAGCCGCTGGGGAGAGGAGAGCTTCTCCGAAGAATCTTAATTAGCCTCCACAATTGCAAAGTTTTGTGGGCAAGCAGCTGGTAGGACTGGATCAGACCTTTACAAAAGTAGCCCTATGTGAGTGTGAGACTTAAATGAGCATCTCCCCCCTCAGCATTCTTGTAAACAGGGCACTTGTAAAACAAGATCACACTGTGTAACAGACCAACATGAAAGACATTCAGAGGCGAGCTGGCCTCTTGGTCCTTTTTACTGCCTTGAGAATTAAATAGCAGCTCTAATATTAGACTTCCCTACAACTTCCACAACTGGATTTGAGTTTGTTAAGGAGTTTCACTAATATCTTTCAGAAGAAGAAATCC
>JAVHNF010010625.1:6943-17250 GCA_034783455.1 Micropsitta finschii | reverse complement strand
ATAAATGGCTAGCTGACTTAAAATAAAGACCCTCATCTGCATGTGAGTAATTGTTTTAGTGTAAGGAAGGCATAGGGGCATGATAGAAGGTGGGACAAAATCAGAAAGCTTGTTGGTCATGGCAAATTCAGCACTGTTCATCATAAAATTACAGCATAGGAGTGTGTGCTTCAGAGAGGTGAGATGGCTTCGCTGGTGGGCAGCACAATAGTTGTAGAAAACCAGCACAGTACTTCCCTCTTCAAACTCATGTACTCATATCCTAAGGCAATAAACTGGTGGATTTAAATAATGTTTGTTAAAACACTGAAAAACTTATGCAGGACAGCATGCAATCGTTGTCAGCCGTTGGGGAGGCAATGAAGCAGTTCAGCTGCTCAGTTGCATTCTGAAACGGCCTCAACCTCACCAAGAATTTCAAGAGGATGCCTTAGTACAGCATGTCAAAGCAATCTAAGCACTAAAAATTACCTCGCTTACTTCTGTGGCAAATGATGACTAGGTAAAAGATTCAGCTTACTGATTTATGCCTGCATGCTCCCATTTTTTTCCAGATAAAGACAGAATATGTTAAAAGAAAAGGTATAATCATTGTGGATGGACAGGAATTAGTAGCAGTCAGTGCTCTGGGAGATGGTAGCACTTTGGATGTGGAGGGGAAGCTCTACGTGGGAGGACTCCCCTTCGACTACGTGCCGAAGAATCTTGGGAATGTAAGAAGGTTTGGGGTGTTGGGGCGCCTGATATTTTGCAATACTAGAATGAGGATACTGCTTCAAACCCATCTAATTCAGTGTCCTGCCTCTGATGGGCATAAAAAAAGTACTTAGGAGAGAAACAACAAAGAAAGTAATGACCCTTTGCTAGATAAATCTTTCCAACTTTCTATGGCTTAGTGATTCTAGCTAGATCTTGTATCTTTGTGTTTTGGTAATAGATCTTTTTTTCTCAATCTCTCTTAAAAATGAACAAAGAATATAAATTCCTGTGTTTCATTATATAAAGTATGACCTAGAATCTCAAGCATTCTGGTACCTAAGTCCTACTACATTCAAATAGGAATTAGGTGCCTTAAATATCTCTGAAAGGCTGGGTTTAGCTGTCTGAGATTAAAACATACTTTTTACACATGCTTTTAAAGGGTAGGTTTTTGTAGCCTTACTCCTTGTGCAGCCCATTATCTCAGGGAGGATTCTGGTGATGATAACAATGTTTCTTAATTCCTGGGCCTACTTTTTTCACCCACGCTTTTTAACTGGATAATGGGGCTAACAAATATTTCAATGCTTTCAATCAGCAATTGCTGGAAATAGTAATAGAGAGAAATTCTAGTGAATCTTTTTCCTGAATAGACTTCTGGTGATGTATATTTGTAAATGTACAAAATTATTTATTTGTTAATTTGATAAATCCTGCTTGGAATGTCTTTAATTGTCGGGTGTATCCCTGCTCACTCTGAGGGTGGTGAGGCACTGGAACAGGTTGCCCAAGGAAGTGATAAATGCTCCATCCCTGGCAGTGTTCAAGGCCACGTTGGACAGAGCCTTGGGCGATATGGTCTATTATGAGGCATCCCTGCCCATGGCAGGGGAGTTGGAAGTAGGTGATCTCAAGGGCCTTTCCAACCCTAACTATTGTAGAGAGTGTTGTAGAGAATGTTTTTAAACAATATTTAAGACATTATGTACATTTGTAACCTTATATAAGTATAGGTAATATTAGAAATTGAATTGCGTAAATACTTTAGATTCTGCTGTGTTTGGTTCAGAGAGTTTTTTATTTAGAGTAACATCAGGTGAATCACTAAGAGAGCATTGCAGCAGTTTGTATTACACATTAACTCTTATATTTCAATATGTTTAGGTGACTCACAGTATTCCTGCCTGCATTGGTAACATGACTATTAATAGCAAACAACTGGACAACGAGAGCCCTGTCTCTATCTTTGCTGTGAATAAGTGCTTTGTAACAGTGCAGGATGGTACTTTCTTTGATGGGACTGGCTTTGTTGCTCTTGGTAAGTGTCATTAAGTGAAAACAGTACCTTACTGAATTAATGTTAATGAAAATGTACTCTTTTTAGGTCTTGCTGGAACTATGTGTATTTAATTGACTCACACAAAAAGTGCATGCCCTGCATGTTTATTTCTGAGTCCCTTTACTCCATATGTGCAGAAGCGGTCATTTCTGCAAGTAGTTATCTTCTACCAGTGAAAGAGCTAATGATTCTAGCACTCAGAAGGAAATCAATTGTCTCTTTCTTCAGCTAAGTATATCCATGTTCATGATGTTAAGGTCTGTTAAAAGGGCATGGAGACAAAAGACATAGGGGACTTTTGAAGTAACATGAATGATTACATTTGTGCTCTTTACTGTTTATTACAAATCAGATAAAATATATTAAATCTACATTAATGAAAGAAAGCTTATTTTGAAGTTTACCTTTTCCAGTATAAAATGTGAATTAAGACTCTGGAAAATGTACTTTCCACAAGGTTGTATCCCACCAAAGTAATTAGCAAGCTTTTTAGGTCTTTTAATGATGACGAATGTATTCTACTTTGTATTGTGGGTTACAAGTCTTCTGTTAAAAGCTCATAAATTCTTTTCAGTTAGAGAAGGTTACAAAGTGCGATCTGATGTGAACATCACACTGGAGTTTCGTACAACAGCAGCACATGGCGTTCTTATTGGAGTCAGCAGTGCTAAGGTTGATGCCATTGGACTGGAGATTATAAATGGCAAGGTAGGCTGCCCTGTGCTGGCGCACTTATTTCACAAGGCTGACGTAAAGCTGGGAGGTTAGAACTGTTTGGTAGCGCTAAATAGACACCAGTGAAATGTGGTAGAGGTAAAATGTCTGAACCAAATCCCCACAGAAGTAGTCTGGGACAGACTTTCTATCTCAGTGTTTCTCATCACCTTTGTATATTAAAATGTGAAATTAGCAGAAGTCACTGGAACTTTTTTCCTTTTTAATTAGTGTAATTTATGTTGGCCTTTAGCCACTGTGACCTCCTGTACTACACACCTTGGATGTTAGTCCAAATATATACTCTCCTTATAGCTTAATACTTTTTCTGCCATAGAGCTACCCTTGTCCTTGATCAACACATTGCATGTACAAAGCACACTGTTTTGTAATCGTTTCTTCAATATTCATGAGCAATTAACTGACTTTCTATTTCTACTGGCCATTATGTGCCATAAACCATTTAACAATCAATACATAGTTCTTCACTCATCTCCGGCATAAAAAATGTATATTTTATTGCTCTAAGTATTTCCTTTTCTCACAAATGGCTCATTTTTTATTCAAAACTTCCTAGCTAGAGACAATGTTAAATGTCACTGTTTCTGTGGGACATGCTTTTTTAGTTAATATTTACGTATTAATCCTCACCACAGAGTTGAGGAAATGTCTACTGCTTTGAAAAATATATACATGAAGTAAATCAATACATGTATTGACAATGGGAAGTGCTTTCAGTCTATTCTCTTCAATTAGATACAGTGGATGTTCTTTCATATCTGAAGTCTCAGCTTCTGTGAGAAAATTGCTTGATTTTTTATTTGTAAGAAACATTGAAGTCCTAAGGGAAGTATATCCAAGCTGACCCCAAGGAACGTCGCATGGATAGATTTAAATCTTTGATTTTAAAGATACTTCAATAAGGGCACACTCTATCCGTCAAAGTAAGCATTAACTTTGCATAATAAAGAAACATCTCTTCAGAAGGAAGTCTCTGCACCAGCATGATTATGCTTTTATCTATGCAAATTAGTTCATGCATTCTTGCTTTATATCTTTATTGGCATCTGGTTGTTTATACAGGTTTTATTCCATGTCAACAATGGAGCTGGCAGAATAACAGCTACATATGAACCAAGAGGCACAAATAGTTTGTGTGATGGAAAATGGCACAAGCTTCAAGCAAACAAAAGCAAACATCGCATTTCACTGATAATTGATGGGAATTTAGTCCAAACTGATAATCCCTACATTCAGTCAACATCTGCAGATACAAACAATCCCATTTATGTTGGAGGCTATCCTGGTAGGTACAATAATATTTCCCTTCCTTTCCCTCCCTCCTGGTCTCGCTCTCGTAAAAATGTCTCCTGATGCAAGCACTCTTTCTCTCCTTCTCTCTCCTCCTTTCTTCCTCTTCTCCTCTCCCCCTCTCCTCTTCTCTTTTCTTCTCCTTGTCTCCTTCTATCTTTCCCTCCTCTCCTTCTCTCCTCTTCTCCTCCTTCTCCTCCACCATACCCCATTCATGAAGTTCTTGATTGAGTTATAAATCATAGTTGCCATTTCCCACGTTGTCACTGACATCACAGAGTATTATTTGCGTATCCCGTCTTTCTGGAAGACTGCATTTATCTGTTTACAATGTCCCTGCCTGTGTATGTTGAGGTATGGTTCTTTTGCAGTCAAATTAATATCAAGGCTTTTCTTCACATTCATCTAAGTAAGGTTTCCATAGTGGTCTTCTCTGCTTTATTTTTGCTGATGTTGTGCTGATGCAGGCACAAGTCAAACTGCTGCAGGTGGACATGTATTCGCTATGTTCTGTGTAAATTCCCTTCTGTCTGTTAATCGTACTAGGGTGATAAATTAAAGAAATAGTAACACAAAACATATATAATTGAATTACTTTTCAATTAAGTTGTGCTACTCATTAGTTGATAATTTGAACTGAGACAATGTATTCATTAAGAGGATTGGGTTTTGAACATCTTGAGTTTAGCCTTTTTGCAAGGCATACTTTTTAATGAACACATCAGTACTGAGAGTAAATAGGTTTTGTATGGCTTTGAATATCTTTGCTTTTACACATAGCATAAAATGCCCATATCCATTTGTCTCTGAAACAGCCATTGCAGTCTATCAGTTCAGATATTTCCATTTGTGTGAAAGCAGACTGATGAGGTTTAAAGAGCAAACTCAGTTTTTAAATATTTGGAAAGATTTAGGGATAATAGCTTAAAATGCTACAGAGCCTTCTGTTGGACAGGGTTTTGGTGCTTTATGAAAAATAAATTAATGCTAATTAGGTAGATTTTGATCAATATTTGGTCTTCCTTGAATACCAAAGTGGCCTTATCAGCATCTTGTAAATTTATTTTTTTTTTAAAGTAAGGTATTATAATACTAATTGTTCTTTCAGTGCTTTGTCTGTAAATATCAGGGTTCATAGAGAAATTCTTCAGTTCAGTGGGTATTGCAGAAGCTAAATGAATTGTTTGACAGGTTGTATAGAAGAAGAGTTGGACTATCTCCCAACCTCATGTTTTGGATTGCTAATGGAGTCCATGACTGTGTACAGCTCAGCTGTTGCTTCATATTCTGCCAGTTTCAATTTTAACTTGAAAGATACCTGTGTAGAATGCCTTTCTTCTCTCTTTTCCCCTCTCTCATCTCTCATTTTCCCCTGGGACAAATTATTCCTGCAACCTCTGCCCAAGTTATCCCAGTCCATGGCTTATGGTTGAAGGCAGCCATGACTGTCCATGGAAGGATGTCCCAGATATCCAAACATGAATGGAACATGGTGCTACTCAGGCATTGCTTTTATCTCTTGTTGAGGAAGGAGAGAAAGCAGGTGAATAATAACCTAAGTCTTTGTATTGATTCTTTTTACTGGAAATACAGTATACATATTTCACATTTGTTTTTCAGCTGATGTGAAGCAAAACTGCCTCACAAGCAAAAGCTCATTCCGTGGCTGTTTGAGGAGCCTCGTGTTGACCAAGGGCCAACAGACAGAATTGTTTGACTTCAGCAGAGCTTTTGACCTGCGTGGAGCCTTTCCTCATTCCTGCCCTGGGGCTGAGCACTGAACTGCATCAAAGCCTGTTTGGACTGAGAGAGGGGGTTTTTGTTGATCTGTGATTTTTCATTCTCATTTTGTAATGAAGAGAAGAATTAGTGAGAGTCTGCAACTCTTTGATTTTCTGGTTCTTTTCCAACTCAGGTCATTTATTTTTTTAGTCAGAAGCTTTATGTCTGCATTTTAACTAAATGGTTTTAAACAACAAATACCTCTACTACACTGTTAATGGCATTAATTGGGTATTTTTCTTTTGGGATTTTTTATTAATCAGTGTTGATTACTTGACAGTATTTCATTTTATTGTGTGTTGGGCGTTTTAGAAAAAGGTAATAATTTTGGACCACATAATAAAAAAATACAATAAACTGTGCATTATTTCATGTAGTTCAGTTATCCGTACATTTCAGTTAGATAGAGACAGAAGGCTAAGAAGTGAAAAGTAGAAGTGGATGTAGTCCAGCAGAGGGTGCAGGAGACTAAAGCATAATTTTGAAGGTCTCTGATTCATAGTCTAGTTAATAGACTATTCTTATTCATGCTTTCTCTGGTAGCTCCAGTCCCTTTTACTTCTGCCTTTAATATTTGGTGCTTCCAACCCCCATTATAGCCACACTGTCTAGAAGGATTATGGTCCTGTTTATGCTTTCATGTAATCAGCTGCAGGACAGGCAGCACTCCACAGCACAGAGATGTATATGAAATGTTGTGTTGGTGAAGAAACTATTTGGGTCTTGTTTGGGAACAAATACGTATTTTGGAAATGAGAACTAATGCATCTTTCCTGGAAAACAGTATTTCTTATGGAATACAGGAAAGCATCTTTAGTGCTCTGTGATTCTTAATTCATAATGTATTGCATACTAATCTGAAAAATACTGGTTCAAATGAAAGCAGTTTGTCACTGATTTCAATGAGGCAGGATTCCGACCAGTGTAATTTTGTACCTCCACTTGAGCAAGGATGACAGAAGGCAGTCCTTGGTGTAGCTAGCTATTGAGGTGCTGTAACAACAGAGTTGCTTTTAAGACAGATTCACCACTGCTCTTTGCAATTCCTGTCACCTGCTTCTATCCAAAAACCACGTTTAGATTTGAAGAGCTTTCTTTGTTGGTATTGGTTTTATTTTTGACATGGATACAATACAATGGACACATTCTGCTGTACAAATACACTTACGTGTGGGTTTACTTCAACACATAACATGAGGTTTGTAAGGGAAACGTACGTACAAACATTTTGCTTTGATTAGTGGCATCGTACTATTTTCCAGAGAAGACACACACTGATGGAAAGCCATTGAAAAATAAAAATTGAAACACAGTATGTATTTTTTCTATTAACCTCAAGATCTGATCTCATAAGGTTCATATTACAAGCAGTAATTGAGGCAACATGTTTTGGATAAAATTTCATCCATATCATTGAAATATGTCTTTCTTTGTGGTTTCCAAATCTTGTCTCATAGAAGGAGAAACACTTTATCAATGTATAGGTCTAGTGGAGTGGTGAACTTAATAATAGAAAGTTTTGGAATAGTAAACCTCTATGCCAAAATATTTTTCCTGGAAAATGTAGAGTGAGGTAGTTAATCCTATGCGCAGACACAGAC
Organism: Micropsitta finschii; assembly: GCA_034783455.1. Classification (NCBI taxonomy): domain Eukaryota; kingdom Metazoa; phylum Chordata; class Aves; order Psittaciformes; family Psittacidae; genus Micropsitta; species Micropsitta finschii. The sequence goes on along the minus strand of JAVHNF010010625.1, from coordinate 9,804 downwards.
ACATTTGCACACACGCAGACATTCTAATGACATTAGCTGCATAAACAGGTTAGAGCATTCCAGTCTTCTTGCAATACATTCTCTCTCTCTCTCTCTCGTTGATATGCAGTATGCTGTCTTTGCAGAACCATGGAGTACATAAGTGGTTGAGGGATCTTTGGAGTTTGCTGAAAGTTTCTCCCTGCTTGCTACCACTTTCTTATTAATATGCATATATATGTTGCTTTTTGTTAGATGATAATCCTATTATAACTTTGTTTCGACTTTAACTGCTCTTAAGAGAAACTAAATTCCCACTGCCTCCACTAGCATTTTGAAACATGAGGCCTAAATTTGAGAGCTCATATTCAGAAGTGTCACAGAGATTGTTCAGTTTGTCCGTGATATATTAAATCAAGTTAGTGTACCACAACAACACAAAACAACTTAATGTGTAACGGTATTAACCACAGTACACACGGGTCATTAAGTCCATTTGTATCAAAAGAGAATTTTGCCATTCTGTTTCAAAGACAGCAGGTATTTGACCGTGCTGTAGTATTCAGGGCATTGTACATAGAATCTAGTTCATCTGCTAATATGCATGTCTTACAAAGTTACAGGCAATTTTAATATAAAACAAATGTTCACAGGATGGATTCCATGACATCAGATTTGGCTTTCCTAAGTTGCAAAGTGGTAAAAGGTGGAAGTCTTCCAAAAGCCCCTTGTATGCTGTACAGAATACAGTGAGATCTACTTCAGAAATAATTCTGAAGTCCGAATTTCAGGCTCCAGAATATGCTGAGCAAGTTACAGTGTGAACACATGGGTGCATTGTACTTTCCCTTGCATGGCCATTGCAAATGTGGAGTGAAATGAGTGGGCAAGACTGAGGAGGTCAGTGTATCTGTCTGAAAGTATTGTAGAAGATTCTCATTTGCTATGACACTTGAAATTCTTTAGTTAATGTTTAGGCTTTCTGTATAGCCATAGAAGCTCTTTTGCTGACTATAGATAACAATTATGCTTAGCATTTGTATGATGCTCTTCGTATTCAAAGCACTTTCCATATAAAGTCCCTTTTCTGAGTTTGTCCTTCTTGGATGTATGTTTATAACTCCCTTTCTGCTCAGGGAATTGTTTGGCTGTATCTGAGAGCAGAATTTAACTTAACTAATTCTCATTTTATCTTTAGAAGGAAAGTACTAGTCCTGTTTTACACCTAAGAGTAAAGGCCAGCATAGTAGAAAGAGTTGTCCATTTCCCCAGTGGAAACTAAAGGGAATCAAGAACAAAGCACTTGACAAAACCTTTATGCTTAGTTCTATGAGGAAACCACAGATCTACTGTCTCTCATATAGTTAAAATAAGTAGTTTTCAAGGTAAGCAGTGTATTTTATAATGCCACTGCCCCAATCTTTTCCTGGCTGCAGATATGTCTCCATTAGTATTAAGGAGAAAAAAAAAAAAAAAAAAGAAAGTAAGTTAAAAATTACAGTATTTTAAAGAAAAAGAAATCACAATGTTGTGAAATTTTATAGTTTTTTATCTCAAGAAGGTAAGGAAGAATGATGGGATCTGCTCTCTGTAGACATTATTGTTGCTGGTAAAATTAATGATTCAGTGTTGGTTTCTCTCACTGAACACTAACAGCGAAAGTTATCTACTGGAGAATGCTTTGAACCATAAGTAGTGTTTCTAGAATGTGCAAGCCTTTGTTGCACAGCTTCAGCAGAGCATCACAAGTTTTGGGCTTTCTCTTCAGGACAGTGCACTTTTATGTTCACCTGGAGGACTTGATTCGGAATGCTTTTATATAGTTACCTGGTAAACAGAGCACTAGATTCTGCCTCATATGTGTGTCCAGGTGAGGAGCAAAACCCACTGCTGAGACTCTGGAGTGAGTTCATTGTGCAGTACCGTCACCCAGTGACAGAGACACTGCAGTGTAGTTGAAGGCATTAGTTCCCATTTTCTGCGTAAGACAAAGATAAAGAAAATGCTGTTTTCCAGAGACTTGTGATTTCGTTACTCAACAAACATGCTTCAGTTCTGTAAAAGTATAACCCAGAACAAAAGGGTTAGGTGAAGAATAGTGCTCACCCTTGTGACTGGCTACAGTCTAGGCATACTGTCTTACATTTGCTATGCTGCATTCCTAATGCAGTTGTGGCCCACTGTTCTTTCATCAGCCTATGTGTTTTCATGGACTACATGCCATATGTAAAAGGAGCTGCTATTTGCTATGTATTTGTAAAACCCCCAGCACAACTGGGCCTAGTTTGGCTGTAGTTTTAAAGCCCCAATGTGTAAATGTTAGATGAAGGTGTTAAATCCCTCTGCTTATTGGAATCTTTTTCTTCTCTATGCTGTATTGTACAAGATCTGGGCAAAGATCTCTCAATGCAGCTGAATAGTATAAAAGTTGCTTACATCTTAAAGCTAAAATAAGAAAAGAAAAATAACTAGGTTACAAATTAAGAAACTATAATGTTTAACAAAAAAGGTGATGGCTGTAAGTGGCACCATTAACACATATTGTATTATTATGGCATTACACAGGCTTAAATTTGAGAGTATCAAGTAAAAGACAGAGCCAGGGGAATATGCCCCTTCTCACCCAGCATTTGTCTCCTAGACCTTGTGTATGTGACAAAGGACGGAAGGAGAAAATGGTTTGTGGCACTACAATTGCACACAGTAATGTGATCCAGACAGACAGTTTTGGAAGACTGGTAGTAATATATACAGTGGTACATGGTGAACATACATAGAGCTGTATAGCTGTTTATACAGTACTTCTTCCTCCTGCCTTCCTTCTCCCCCAGCATCAGGTATTCATGAGGACTGAGAGACATAAATATTGCAACAATGCACAC
>JAVHNF010010620.1:0-19732 GCA_034783455.1 Micropsitta finschii | reverse complement strand
TCTACAGACAGACCTCACAGTGTCCCTTCAAGATGTGTGCAGGAACACATTTCCATCAGTGGAAATCAAGTACATCACTATAACCGGAACACAGAAATAAGATTTAATCACATGAGAATTACCTTAAAGATCCAGTTTCTGCTGGGAGAAAAAATAAAAAAGAGTGAAAACTACAGATTAATTCTACTGCATGTTTGCTTGACTGACATCTTCGGTTACCATCCTGAAGACAAATAAATCAGAAATATATACTACATTCCTTTCTCCTTGATACTAATTGGTCTTTCTTCTTTTTTACGGTTTTCCTTTACAAGATTTTTCTTATTTTGATAAAAATTTATCATGCAACAAAGTGGTTCCAAAAATAGTACACCAATTCTCTAAATTCTGTTCTATAGATTAAATTTGCATGCCCAACTGAATCATTCACTTAGATTAGTTATATTGTCTGAAATATGATGCAACATATCAATATCTTTGTTTTTACAGCATTTTGTGCATAAAGATGGTGTTAATGAGGATCACTATAATACAGGAAGTATCAGGCAAGGGTTCATAAATACATTAAAATATTTCTTATAGTATTTATAAAATCTAGAAGTGTCTGTCCTTTTCTATTAAGAGCATTAAAACACAATCTATAACAAATCTCCTTATTTTTAGCTCTATAGACTCTCTGAGGTTTTTCATAGAAACAGCTCACTCGTATTCTACCTGTGATTTCAGGCCTCTTAAATTCTGCTACCTAGAGGCAGCAGAAATTTATAAACTGCTCGGGGTGCCTATAAAGAAGCTTATGTATTGCTTAACAACAAAATTAATCTGAAACCTTACTGAAAAGAATAAGACACACTCCACAGTTTATTCGTATTTTTTAAGTTAAAAAAAAAAAAAAAAAAAAAAGAAGGTTTTCCAAGTCCCACTGCATCAGACATCTTTCCAGTACTGCTCCCCAGCAGTTCACAAATGCAAAATTGGGAACAGAAATGCAATTTTCTACATTGAAATTATACTCTCACTGCAAAGCCATAGGCTCTGAATCAGTTTAGTCCATCCAGGAAATTAAAGCTCGGACTCAGCTGTGAGAAACAGGAGCCATTCTGAGGTGTGCTGACTACAGAACTGTCCTGTCCAAGTCATGCTCTACACTTGGATGACATTCAAACACACCCTCCTCAAATTATGCTTTCCATGGCATGGGAAGACAGGCACGCAAGACAGAGCTCAGAATATTAAAAAGCATTACACAAAGTCAGGAACCTTAAAATGCCGACGTTTTCATAGTATAACGAGGAACTTTCAAGATCAGTGTTTCAATATCAGACACGCTAGCAAACCTTTCCTGATTTCATGTGATATATCTAATATGCCTATTACAAGATCCAAAATGCATGTTGCAGGTAACAAAATTATGGCTCAGCCATTCGGACACAGATTTGTAGAAGTGATTTCTGAAACCCTGCCTTGTAAAAGTAGGATGTGTTTTCCACATGAGTTCTACTGAGTTAGCTAATATGAATGACAAGCTCTGCTGGGAAAAAGACACCTGTAGTTGTGTTATCATTTGTGCTATTTAGGTGACTGACAAAACGTACAGCTTTTTGCATGTGGAGTACATAATTTGAAATCAGCATCAAACATCTTAGTATTCACACTTCGTTAATCTTAGAGATAATCTGGTTTAGTATCACAAAATCCAAAGATCAGACCATATGTTGAGAATATAATGTCTTCCCAATAGAGAAATCTCTTGTTTCAATATCTCCAAGCTCACGTAGTCATGGGCCCATTAGTCATTAATTGCATATTTTACAATAAAGCAGGGCATATAGACAGATAGCAAAATGTGAATTAAGACAGCCTATAATTACTGCAACAACAGAACTGCAGAACTCATCAGAAAACCAGGCAAAGAAGAAGTTTATTCTAACCTGTTTTCAAACTACTCTGTAATAACTTGAAAGTATTTTCATACACAGATTTGGTAATTCAGATAAGAAACAATGATTAAAGCTTTAGCAATTATTACTTGGAAGAGAATGAAAATTTTATGGTGCACCCTGTTACCATTAAAAGAGAAAGCACAGACTTTTCTTCTTTATAGGTTTTAAATCAAATTATTTTTGAGAAACTTGAACCATTATCTACTAATAATCTTAAGGGATAAATAACCTTTTTTTCTAACTCAATATCACCTGCTGTACAACAACATCGCCTCTGAATCTTTCTGACTCTTTCTGTTCTCTATTTTTTTGTTTTTACCAGTTAGACTTTAAGCTTCTTACTGTTTCTCACTGAGTGTTTGTATAATGCCTTCCAGCATGAGGTTGCAGGCTTGACTGAGATTTCAAGGTATTACCACAGTAGTAGCAAAACTTATTTAACCATATATCTCTATTTTTCCCCTCCCATGCTCACCTCCTACCATGGCAGATAAGTATTCCCACTCACTTTACACACAGAACAGTACAAAGGTAACTTATTCGAATGAGCTCATTGAAAAAACTCTAACAGGGGGAGACAGAAAAGAGATTACCTGACTTCCAGATATAGTAAGACAGCCACAGCACTGACATTCCACTCCTGCAGACTCAGTTGCCATTCATATGCTTTATCCTTATTGATACAAACAGCCCTTAAGTACCTGACTCAAGGGCTTTCTGAGATTCAGTTTCCTTTGGAATTAGGAGATGCAGATGCTATGGGTGTTGGAGGACATGACGGGGGACGACATGACAAAAACAATGCAAACCAAGTAAACCTCAGCACAAAGAAATTATTTATCAGGTGACAGAGAGAAGAGAGTTTTCTGGAGCAGTCTGACACCAAAAAGACATGTTAAGACTGAAGATCAAATAGGCAAATACCCATGTAGAAGCATGCTAGTAAATGCTAAATCTAAATGAGTTAAGATAGGCTGTCAAACAGTGAAGAACTGCATATAGAATTATTAATAAAAAGCTCAATTTGAAACAACCTGGGTATTAGCAATTGACACATCAAGTATCCAGAATCATGGCCATTTCTAGTATGGTATGGTATATTATGGTATCCATTTGGGCGATGTCTTATTAGACTTAATGAAAAAAATTCTTATACATGTAAACATGTTTAAACCAGAAAAAAAAAATAAACATGAAAGAGGAAAAAAAAAAAATAAATCTGTCTCTACTATGCCTTTGAAACCTAGAACATCCTACTCAGTCTGCACTTCCCCAAAGACCATAAATACCCAAAGAATGCACAGTGCTTTCAGGCATTATCTCCTGACTCTCCTGACTGATCATTCTAACAGCGGGGTCAGGTCTTTATAAATACTTGAATTGCACACATGACTTTGTAGATTGTTTTTAAGCATTAATTTTACAGAACAGAGTAGGCCTGAAGTTTCTAATGAGCAAAATTTGCAAAAGGGAGAGAGATACTACTGAAAATCAATTTTGATGCTCATTTATATGTCATCACACAGACAAATTTTGAGATATAGGCATAAATTGTCAATAAGCAAAAGAATCATAGAACCATAGAACAATTAGGGTTGGAAAAGACCTTAAGATTATTTAGTTCCAACCCCACTGCCACTGACAGGGACACCTCACACTAGACCATATCACTAAGGTCCTGTCCAACCTGGCCTTCAGGCTGCTTGGAGGGGGGATAAAAACACAAAACTAGCATATCTTGTGAGCATTTGAGAAGTTTTCTACTCAAACAGATATTTTTGAATGGGATATGGAATTATATTATCAGGGATGTGAAAAGACAGTTCATCCCATTCTGTACAGGTTGAATTTCTGCAAGAGTAGGTTAACTTCAAGGGTATTGAGTAGGATGTCACTGCCTGGATTTTCCTGGATATCCTGGAAAAGGTTGCATAAGGACCACACCAGTCACATAACTGGCACAATTTTAAAGACTTTCAGCATTACTTTCTGGCTTCTGTGGATGGATATTGCCCTCCTGAAAGCAGATCCATCTCCTTAAGTGAAGTTATTGAAGCAAGTTACACTGAGGCTTACCTCTGCCAAGGATCTGGAGTCCTGTGCTAGGCACTGGGAAGACATTTCTAAGTGGGAGACTTTGGCTTTCAGGTCTATATTAGCTTGAAGAGGTTCAGGCTCCTTAAGTTCTTCCTGAATGGATGTTGTAACTACTGTTAAGGCACAGAATTGTCTTTCTTCCCCCTCCTCATCCTTCTCCTCACAAACTCTCTGACCAAAACAACACCATGTTAATGGATCACAGACAGTGGCATCACTCCAAAACTCAGCTTCACACTTCTCATGGTTCTTTGTTGGAAACAGGGGTTTGAACCAGCTTACAATGAGAAAGAAACTGAGTATCATGTAACTCATCAGCAATCTAGGCACTTGGCTGGTTTGTAAGCTGATATGTTCTTTCTCACTAAAATCCATTTTAGAAGCAAGTTGCAAGCACAAGTAGGTTTTGTAAGTAAGTCTTATCTGTCAGTGTGTCTTCAGTATCAATAAAACTAAGTAACTTCAGAAGTTTGGCAGAGTAACACTTGAAAATGTTCACACAGCTGATTATTCTAATAATTCTTACCGTTGCATCACATTTTTCTACTCGAAAGGAAAACTGAATTTCCAGGCGGCTCTGATCTATGGTTAAGTTTGGTTCTCTGAAGGCTCCAATCCATTCAAATGTCCCTGAAAGGCAATTCTGTCCTTTCTGAAGATCTAAGGTTTTATCAGTTTTTAGAGGTGAGCCCAGAACAGTCCTAGAAGTTAAGCACTTACATTTCTACTGGTTTTACACCAGGATTTGTTTGTTTTTATCTAGACTAATCTAAAGGAAGTTTAATCTTTGTTTCATTAATCCCCCCAAATCAGTGCAACACAATATAATTTGGTTTTTTTTCGGTCTCCAGCAATATAGCCTTACAGTCACCACATTTAAAGAATCCCGTGCTAGAAGTCAGACTTCTGAAAGCAAGCAAACAATGCAGTGGTTCTGAATTTCCACATCAATCTGATTTTGCAAACATTAAAAGAAAAGAAGTGGTTCATATCTCAGTTCTAGGGAATCCCTCCTTGCCCTTAAAGTTTGAAGTAAAGCAGTCCAGAGGAAAATAAAACTAGAAAATTTGTAGTTTGTTTTGAACCATGAATTATTAGTGAAAAAAAATATACTAGGTATTAACACAATTCCGTTAAAATAATGAAAACATTATATAGCTTAAGACAACTTTCTATTTTTATTTTAGATTTATGAAATTTATGGGAATGAAGGCAGTACTCAGCCTGATACAAAGTAAAACTACACATGCAACTCAAAAAAATGCCCTATTAATTTTATTCAATAATTTAAATTAACAACAATTCAGGAATTCTGGTCATGTGGTTGAGAAGTTTGGGACATTTTAACTGATAACTGTAAGCCCTCAGCTGGATTTATTGTATTATCAGACCACAAAGAGATCTGTCACTGTGAATACATAATTTCTGAACTGGCTAATTTCCCAATCCTGGGAAGAATCTTTAGGGAACACAAAAAGGTAGTGTTGATGACACAATCTCCCCCATTACAAGTAAATATTACACAACAACATGATATTGTTGTAATGAATAAGACTATTACAAAATGGACCTACAACAAATGTAGATTGTTTACATTACTATTTTCAGCACTCACACCAGAAGAACAAATAATAACAGTAAGTGCTGCTGGAAGAGTGTTCAGCCTGTCTAACTGTACAGCACTCCATCGACTTCAGTGAAGTTTTGCGATTTACATCAAAAGATCAGTTGAGATGATTGTGAGCTTTCAGCTACATGCATAATGAGAAGGGAATTAGATCTGAAACATGGAAAGGGTTATGTAAAATGGAAAAATAGAACTATTTATGTGCCAGAAAAATAAAGTGCATATATCAGATTAAATGGGCTTAAATATCAACTCATAGGGTAGTAGTGGTTAATGTCTCACACTCTACCTGAAGGTCACTTAGAAGTGGAGCTCTTCAGGGACTTGTGCTGAGGCCCATCTTATTCAACTTTCTTTACCAATGACCTGAGGGGCAGATGGAATACACTCACAAAGATAACAGTGAGTTAAGCAGAGCAGTCACCAAACTCCAACAGCAAGCTGCCATCCACAACCACTTGAACAGGCTGACAGGAACCAACACAAAACTCAGTAACATCCTGCACCTAGGATGGACACCTCCATAATGGCACAGGCTAGGGACTGACTACCTGGCCATGCAGCAGCTCTGCTGAAAAGACCCTGAATATCTTGGTGAGCATAAGCCAAACATAAGCCAGCAATAATGAAAGCTAACAGTATACGGTGCTCTGGAAATCAAATTTAACAATAAATCAGGTGCTTCCTAGTTTCCTTCAAACTGCCAAAGCTGTACTTTACAACTCATTGAAACTACACTGCAGATGAAGCAAAGACCTGACCTATTTTTTTTTTTTTTTTTAATTTCAGGGTTCTTTTTGTGCTGCTAAAAAAAAGTAACTTTTAAAAGAATTCTTCTCCCTCTTTATGCCAAAATACAGATACTTCTCCATTAAGGAAATTCTCATTTCTAAGCAAATTAAGTTTCATACTAAAAGAACTTAGTTTACATCAACATTAAAAGAGTATAATTAAGGCTTATTAAAAATCCTATTCATGTATGTAAAAGAGAGACGCACTTACTTCCGCACAGGCTTTTAAGCAGGTCTGCTTAAAGCCTAAGAGTTCCAAAACATCCTTTTTAGATGGATCTTCCTCATATGTTTTCTGTATTACATGCCTTAAGACAACAGAAAGCCCAGCCCGGCAGAACTTCCCATCTTTCACAACAACAGCAGGTAAACAGCAGCTCTGCACAACCACTGGAAGCTCACTTCTGGAGATTACATGGACATCAAGATCGCCATGGAGGCTTTCTGTCACAAACTGATCATCCACATCCTCACCAATCGGCACTAAGAAAATTTTGAATAATTTGCAGTCACAGTAGGATAGCAAAAACAGTGAAATAGATGTATGAAGGGGAAAGATACTATCTCTATAGTGATGAGAAAAACCCAAATATAGGTGTTCTTCAGTGACACTATCTTTCATCTTCCTCCTGAGCTGAAGTTCCTGAAATAGAAATCAGAACACAATATTCATAAAAGGATAAAGAATTTAGAACAAAAAAGGGGTTTGAAACAGTGGTCCTATCACTATCTGCTAAACCTGATTTTAACATAAGATACTATTAAAGACATCCTGCCTGAATAAGTGGACTGCAGGCCCTTCCTGAGAGAAAAGAATGGCTTCACATATTTACTGCCTCTTCACATACAAGTCACTGATAAGGAAATGATCTTCGTAAGACTTCTTTTTATATTTTAGAGCATTTCTGGCATTAAGCAAAACATTCAAAACCAAAAGAAAACCTTTCCATTTTTTTCCTTTTTTTTTTTTTTTTTTTTTTTTTAGCGTATAAACATCTTATAGCCAGGCTTTTTTTTTTTTTTTCAATCAACAATCTCCCACAACATTAACCATCCATTATTGGAAAAAGTGTTCCTGAGCACATACATACAATGGTCAGTTTCCCAATACACACATTTCTGTTTCTGCTCTTGTAATTGTTAGAATTCACATATACAGGGTATTTAGGCCATGGGAAATAATAACTGGTTTCTATATTAGATATTAATCTAGAGCCTGGTGACATACTCATTCAAAGTCAAGAGAACATATACCAAGAAAAAGCCCATTCATTTCAAGAATGCTACACAGACACCTCAAACACACAATTGCTTTTAAGCAGTTAAATGCAACAGTAACATAGCTGAAATTGTTTTCTCATTATATTAAAAACTTAAATTTAGTTTCCTTATACTTGATTGAAAATTACATTTTTTCTATTAAATGATTCCATACCATTCTTTTATTAAACAGTGATTCAATAATTTTTCTTTTCCAACAATACAATTGCTCACTAACTGATAAATCACAACTGGTATTGAAGAGCTTTAGACACTAGATGGCACTCTTAAAACAAGAATTATAGAAGAAAGCTTTATTACAGTAAGAGAAAGAAAGGTATGGTTTTTTAGATGCGTACATATATATATACACATACATATATATAAAAAACCTCACAAGTAACACTGGATCAGCACCAGTCTTCCAAATAACTGTCTAGATTAATAAGGTCCTCATACAGTTACATGAATATGACGGAATTATTTAAAAAACAAAAAAAAGTTTTCATCTGCTAGATCCAGATTATTAGATTTTATTTTTTTTTCCACATAGATGTGTACATCAAATTTACTACTTTATATCATCCATCACTGGGCCAAATTAATTGTCCAAAAAGAGGCAGTGAGAGAATAAAATCAAGTCCACCTAAGATTAAGTAAAGATCATAATAATGACCCTTACAGTGAAGCATTTTTAAACCATTACATGGCTTTGTCTCAGAACAACAGTGGCTCAACATAATAGTATTACTATTGCTGTTCTTTCAATTAATACATTTGCCACACAAAGAATAGTACAATATATAATGAAATACCTACTGCCCTAGAAGCTATTTTATTTAGATAAATCTTGACAGCATATTAATTAAGACAGATTCAATACCCTAAGTACAGCTCTGTGGAAGAAATTATATAGTGAAGGTACCGCTGACGAGATTAGTCAAGAAGAGTTATTTTACCTGCTAGATCCACTTACTAGCATTTAAACTCATATCCCCAACTACAGTACTTCTTTCATTATAAAATGGTACCCTCATATGCATTTAGGTGGTTTTTATTTTCCACAGCAACCTGTAAAGCACACAACCCCATCTTTTCCTGGCCACTCTAGCCGCTCAGACACGCACTTTACAAATCGCTTCACCATGGAACATTGCCCCTTTCACAAGACCAGGTCTTCAATAAGAGAAAAGGTACTTAAACACACAAATGATTTCTAGACCCTGACAAACCCATCTATCACTTCATCATTTATATGACAGTGATTCATTCTGGTTCATACAGGCAATCAGATCTCTCAAATAAGAGCCCTGATCGTGCAAGTACTCATGTTACCTGACCTGAAGGTATCTTTGCAGTATACTATCCTGTTATTTTCAAATATAGCCCTAAATTCTTCTCATATATTACTACTATTTTTCCTAGAAAAATCCCTTTCTCTTCTCAAATTTGCAGTGCTACAACACTGAAATTGCTTTCCCAGAACCATACTCCCTATTCTGCTATTGATATGGTCAATCTAGATCTGAGTTATTAAACTTACTGTGTGGAGTGGAACAAAGTCCATTCTCAATCAGGGTCCATTTGGGACAATAACATTTCTCTATTTCTGCAGCTAAACTTCAAGGCATGAAAAGATGAGCTTCGCTCAGCAGGAAAACAAAAGAAATGCTGCACTTGAATTTCCTGTCTGCATCCTCCAGATGTTTCTCTCTGCCTACCATGCTATGCCCACCATGGTGGCCCAAGGACACATCTCCTTTACAGCTGCCGAAGAACTTGCACCTAAATTCCAAGGGAGCCCAAATAAACATGTTAGATTATGTATCTTTAAATACATAATAATTCAAGACCAATTATGAAGCTAAGTATTTTTAAGACTTAACTATATTGCACTATATTGGCTTTGAGGAGTACATCTGCCTTGTGGATTTATGCACAGCTTGAAAGACTTAGCAGCCTTCCTGGTTGCCCATTCTCAGTTAAGTATTTTCTTATAACTACCATCCTTCCCTTAAATGTGATAAATTTATGAATCCTTTGGAACTCACTAAAGAGTATGCTTTCAGTCTTACAAAAGCAGTCACAGACACATGCAATAAAGCAAAGCATGGAACACAGACCTTATTATATTATTCACTCACAATAATTTTCCTGATTTTTTTTTCTCTAATTAGACTAAATTCTGAGGGAAGAGATGCTTTTTATACTATACTGGCCTTATTTACGGTAGCCACTTGGAAGTTGGAAGAGAAGAAAGGCAGAAGTAACAAACATCAGAAGACTGCAACATAACTTAAAGACAAGATAAACAATGTTGTCTGCCCTTGCTATAAAGATCACTGTGGCTATTTAAAACCAATAAACATTACTTAATTTTCACTAACTGTACTGCTTGCTACCATTTTCCTTTTCAAGATGCTCTGTACAACAGTTGAATGAATTTCACTGAGCTGCTGTGTTACCAATGTAGTTGAAAAGATGGTTGGTTTAAAAACAAAACTTTCTCAAAGAAATCAAAAAAAAACAAAAGAAAGAAAAGTAAATAAATCCATAAACATCCTCTTCCTTTTAGTTACTGAAAAAGATTTCATGTACTTATGGATCACTACATGTAACCAACAAGTTAATTACTAGATGGTAAACCAGAACTTCTGCTGAATGGACACATGAACATTTAAGAACCCCTCAACATAATAAGTAAGTTGAAAACGTAGTTTTCCTCCAGCAAGCATTTAACTTAATACAAAGCAATCTGCTTTAAGGCCAAAACCCTGAATTCTGGAGTTATGTTTCTATCCAGACCATCAGTTTGCTGTATGAGTTTAGGACCACCATTGACAGATAATCCTCAAGGTCCCTTCCAACCTGGGATTCTATGATTCTACAACTCTATCCTCAAGTGAAACCAAAGAAAAGCATAGAAGCTTTCATGGGGCCCTTCAGACCAACATTTCAGACAGGTGTATCAGTAAGGTAAGAGTTGTTAATGATTCAAGAAAGTAAGATACGGACTATGAAGAAAAGAAGCCAAACTTCAGAATAACAACACACTAAAACACATTTACTGCAGAATACTACTAAGGTAAAATTCCTTTGCAGAACTACTTCATCAAACCTCCACTCCAAACTTCTCTCAGCAGTTTCTCAGCCCAGGAAAATCGGACCTGGTAGTGAACACTGAAAGACAGCAAATCTCTTTCCCCTCAGCTACTATTCCTGGTCTTCCCCCATGAGCACCTCAGCAGGGAGTTCCCAGCTAACCTTTCTTTACTGAGCACAGACCCACCAGCCAAGGGGGCAGCCTCGGCCGCTCTGTGGAGGAGCTCAGGCTCCCCCCGGGGGTACTGTCCTCTGAGCCGCCGCAGTCCCACCGGCCGCCCCCCCCACGGAGCTCGCTGGAGCGCCGACCTCTTCCCGCCACAGCAAGACCAGACCCGACCCGACCCGACCCGACCCGACCCGGCCCGGCCCGGCCCGGCCCCCCACGCGTGAGGCGGGCGCGACCCGCCGCTTACCCCGCCCCGCACGCAGCGCCCCCAGCTCCCGTACACAGTCCCGAACACACCGGCCTGGCTCAGCCGCTTCCGCCCTGACTCCGCCTCTTCCTGCGCGCGCTCCTCGCCTGTGCTCCGCCTCGCCCGGAACCGCTGTCTTGGGGCTCTGGTTGCGCGGGGGGGAGCGGTGAGGTGGCGGACTCGGGTCCGGGAGCGTGTCTTTATCCTGCTGCTCGGTAAGAGGAGGTTTGGGATAGAAGGGATTTGGTATGAGTGTGGTTTACGTTCATATTCCGAGTCCGTCTTTCCCGGAGGGTGCTGCCGCTCCTCTTGTTGGCGTCTGAAGGGACGGTCTCTCCCGGTGCCGCGGCTCTGGAAAGGAAGAGCGGGCCGGGCAGTAACGGGAGCAGGGGAGGGTCCTCGGACCCGCGCTCGGGGATCTGCCGGGGCCTCGGAGCGGCGTGTCCGGCACCGTGCGGTTATTTTGGTATTAAAGGTGGCGGCGTTTTGGTCTTTTAAGCATTTTGTCTTCAAGGAGTTACTTTGTGTCTTTCTTAAGGGGAAAGTCAGCGAGAAATTTGCAGCAGGAATGTTGCAAAGGATCGGGTGGTGGCTTTGCTGTCACTTATTCGGCAGTTCAGCTTTAACTAAAGCTTGGTTCTTCCACCGAGTAATCGCCAGGAGAACGGTATCTAGGGAATGTATAAACCTGATAAATATTGGTAGGCGTTGAATTAGGGAAAGGTGAAAACAAAAGTGGAGATGTAATCAACTTACCAGTAACTTAAACCAGTGGGCAGTGACAACTGTTTGAACAGCATCTTTTAGTCCGTTTTTTGCAGGATAATGAAGCTTGGTGGTAGCAGGAATTAGCAAGTCTCAATTGCATAGGGACAGTTATTTAATTGAATAAATGCTTTTTTATAAAACTGATATTTATGGCAACACAATTATGGGAACAAAAGCTACTGTCATCTTTGAAAGGCCATGAGACTGCGGGAGGTACCCCAAAAACTGCAGAAAGGCAAATCTTACATTCATCTGCAAGGACAACAGAGAACTACAGGCTGGAAAGCTTCATTCAGTGCACCTGCATGAGGAAAGCATTTGTAGGCGTAAGAAGGTGGTGACTGGAAATAGCCAGCTTGGGATCTACCAAGGATAAATCATGCCAGACTAACTGGCTTGCCCTCTGTGACAAAATAACTAGGTCTGAAGGAGAAGGGCAAGTGTTGGATGTCATCTACCATGGCCTTAGGGGGACCTAATGGAATCCTTTATATACCTAAGAGAAGACAGAGCTAGTCTTCATACTCATGTCAACTGTAGGAGAACAAGAGACAGCAGAAGTTGCAGCTTCCAGTTCAAAGTAAGGAAATTAGGACAGTCAAGCATTGGGACAGGTGTCCCAGAAGGTTTATCACATTCCTGCCTTTAGAGATTTTTGAGATCCAGCTGGACGAAGTCCTGGGCAAGCTGGTTTGAATGCAGTGTTGACTTTGCTTTGAGCCGGAGGTTGCACAGGGTGACCACTTGGGCTTCCTTACAATTCTGTGATTCTTAAATAATGTGCTGTTTGTGATGAATTGAAAATAGCAAATACAGGGCACTAGTGCAGTCTTTGAAAGTTACTATGATATTGATTAAACTATTAAAATGTACAGTATAAAATATATAGTAAATTAGAATGTGAAATGAAGGACAGCAGTACTAGTAACTCTATAGCAGAAGATTTAATCCGGTCTTCTAAAGTCTTTCAGATGATGTCAATTGTTCTGCTTAATACAGTTGTCCAGTCTACTTAAGTGTGTGGGTTTTGAACTATCCCTCATGGGAGATAACTGAGAAATTATTTTATCATTAATGATGTTGTTATGATAAAGCTACTAAAACAAAAACTGAAAATAGAAGTTGTTTTTTTCCTTTTTTTAAGATTTTTCTTGATCTACTTTATTAAGACTTAACTCTGAAAGTGATCTGGAAAAGGCGTTATTGGTAAATAAGCAAAATCTGCCACTGTCACAGACATTAGATTGGTGAGGAAGAGAGAAAATCCTGAGGAATAGAAGAATCCAAAGGAGAAAGAAAAAGAAAAGATGAATTGATACTATGGTGATAAGTGAAATTAATTATTGATGAACACTGTTCAGTGCACTGAAAGAAGTTTTATGCTACTGATTCATGTTACTGGGTTTTAAGTTAACTGATACAGATGTTGAAGGTAGCTAAGGAGGATATGGGAAAGTCCTTTTAATCTTCAGTGTTGAAGTATTGCTGAGATCATAAAGAATGGGTTTGATAATAGCATCACAGTGTAGTTCGATAATAGCATAGCAATAAATTTAAGGTGCATACTTCCTTGGAAAAATATCTTAAACTGTATACCTGTCTCAGCAATAGGAGCTCAGAAATAGATGAAAATATAGTCATGTCTGAAAATGTAATGTAAGTAGATCCATTTAACTGAAAGTTATGATGAATAAGATAATACATGTGTAGGCATTCAAAATAATGGCTGTCAAATTTTAAAAAAGGGACTCTCACACCCTGGAAATCTAAGAAGTCTATTAAATTGGAAGGCCACATATTCTGCATAGTGCTCAATTAAGCTTATGCGTATTTGGCAGAAGACAATATGTTCAAGAAATGAGAGACTCAAAAAAATCCATAGCTGTTTTAAGAATAACAACCCACTAACTAACATTTTTCAGCCACTAGGATTTGAACCACTTAGTTTTCTCACTGTGAGGTTGCTCCATGATTGTCCATTGTAGGATTTTCATATTATCTCAGATATTTCAGAGGGTTTTGTTACCTTATATTTGGTCTTGTTTATCCATCATCAAAAAGTTCTCATACAGCAGTGAAGAAGTGTCAGACAGACACCTAATTAAGAAAAATCATAGAATCATAGAATAGTTAGGGTTGAAAAGGGCCTTAAGATCGTCTAGTTCCAACCCCCCTGCCATGGGCAAGGACACCTCACACTAAACCATGACACCCAAGGCTCTGTCCAACCTGGCCCTGAACATTGCTAGGGATGGAGCATTTACCACTTATTTGGGCAGCCTGTTCCAGTGCCTCACCACCCTCACAGTAAAGAACTTCTTCCTTATATCTAACCTGAACTTCTGGTGAAGTTTAAACCCGTTGCCCCTTGTCTTACCACTACAGCCCTTGAGGAAGAGTCCCTTTTCAGCATCCTTGTAGGCCCCTTTCAGATATTGGAAGGCTGCTATGGGATCTCCATGCAGCCTTCTCTTAATGGGTTAATGCTTAGTTGCAAGAGGGTGTGCTTGAGTTCCTGTCCATGCTCCATGAGTTGCCTTTGTGTTCACTTCAGTTACTGCTTTGTGCAAAACCAGTTCTCCTCTGGGTTGAAGCATTATAACACAGCTCTCTAATCTTAGGGCTGCGTTATCCAACATACACAAAAAACATCATCCTACTCACTTTTTTTCCTAGGCAATATTTGAATTATCTTCTGTATAAAGATATCACTTCAAAAGGAAAGTCAAGGAGTTCTCTTGCACAGAATAACATATGGCAGCATTGC
The DNA here is from genome assembly GCA_034783455.1 of Micropsitta finschii. NCBI lineage: Eukaryota > Metazoa > Chordata > Aves > Psittaciformes > Psittacidae > Micropsitta > Micropsitta finschii. Next base: position 4,961 of record JAVHNF010010620.1, on the reverse strand, counting down.
TAAAACAGTGTACTACAGCTCCAATGCTATCAAATTGCTATATGCAGACTTCACTACCAGAGGAGCAGTTTTTGAATGAAAACATGAATGAATACAATTGGATCTTAGGTTTATAAGCATCAAACCAGTGTTCTGATCTGTAAACATGGAAAATTCAACTAGCAAAAGCAATAAGTTGCCTTTTGTACCCAGCCAGGTATTCGTATTAGCCTTGTGTCAATTTACTTTTTTTCAGATTATGGCAATTTTAAAACGCATCAATTTGAACTGATGTGTTCATCTTTCCATTAAATATACTTACCTTCTTTAACTTACAGTAGATTTTAATTTTAAAATATATGCCTAAACTGAGCATACATGAGCTGTTTAATAACAGTTGTTTAATAAGCCCAGTTCCTTCCCTTCTCATGAGAAATTTCTTGTGATATGCCAGTTATAACTGCAGTAGCTTATGATATTATAATTCACCCTTAGGAACAGAGAAAGAATTGCTGCAATTTGGTATGCAAATAAAACAAGAAATATTGAGAACCTTTTTGAAATTTGGGCTTTCACAGTTTCTTTACAATATATGTCTTTAAAAAGATAGAGCTAGAAATAAATCTGGGAAGTATTACCTGCAGAAAGATGAAATTGGAATTAATTTGCTTACACTTGCTCTCTAAATACTACAGGCATCCTGAATTGGCTGCTAATGAATGTTGAGGTTACCTGTGCCTTACACAAATATATATTCCTAGAAGAAGTCTCAGAAAGGAACCTGAAAGGTTGTTTGTTTTTTGTTTTTTAATGGAATTATTCCACATTTCTGAAGGTTGGGTTTTTTTTTTAATTCTACTGTTTTCATTCAGCAGAGGGTTTAGCAGAGTCCTAATTTAAGAAATGGAAGAGAGAACCTACCCACAGAACTCAGGAGCAGCCTGAAAATTTATCAGAGGTAGAGGCATTAAAAAAGAGGGTATGTGCTTTCCGTGCACATTGAATTCACTTCTTATAAACATCAGAGAGAGACTGAATTGTCTGCATGGGGCCCACACCACAGTCTCTGCTTGGTCACTGAAAAAGCAGGGTAGCTGGTGTGTGGTACTTACTGGAAGTTCTGTGGCCATCAGAATGTGATTTGACAAGTAGCAAAGATGAAGGAAGAGAGACTCTTGCAGAAGGTCCTTAGCTCTCTGCTGCGTCCATTGATAAAATCCCTATGAAATCTACTGTATCTCAAACTCCTTGATGTTTTCAGTCAAGCACTTCTCTGGTGTCTTGTAAAAGCTCAGCATGAAATAAAGGTTCCTGGAGACTTCTAGGCAAGTGCTGAGGGAGCAGGCTGCCACTGCTGGTGTTTTGGCCAGAGAGGTAAAAGTTCACTGCCTTGAATGTGAAAAGGAATTCATCAGACGAAACCTTGGAAGCTTCAGCTGAACAAGCTGTCCTGGCAGTGCTTTTGAGCAGAACTGATAAAAGACTTTTAAAGAATGTCTTCTAGCTTACTGTATCAAAACAAAAACAAACAAACAAACCCAACAACAACAAACCACTGAAGTGTCCTGATGTGTTTCACATGAGATTTGAAGGGATCATTATTAATACCATTTCTCAGCCATTTTGGAAGAGAGCAGGAAACTTTTCTTCCCAGGTTATTTCTTAATTATTAATTGTTAATTCTTGGTTGAGTTAGAGAGCTATCTATCTTTGTAGGGTCAATTTCTGATGTAAATGGACTACTTAGAGCTTCCGCAGAGAAGGCTCCAGAGTGCAGGTGTCTTAGAGCTCTGGATAATCATTACTTGATATGAAAACCTGGGCTGTTACAAGGGGACTTGGGTAAATCACAGTCTGACTTGCAAACTTTCCCACTGTTTCAGCTAAATTTAAAAATGGACAATATTTTTTTTCCCAAATTTTCAATAGTAATATAAAACTCATACACTAGCTGGTTTATATTTCTTATATTGTATGTTATGATGAGCTGTTCTTTTCAGAAGTATTCTTCAAGTAAGATTTTCCTTTGTAATTGTTAAATGAGCAACAAGGTAAAAATCACCGTATATGCAAATAATGTTAAGGAGGGTAGTAACTGGTTCTTTTAAAGTTTACACTTACTTCATATACTTTTCAATATTCTGTACTTATGGAATATTAAGAATATGGAATATTTGTACCATTTATAAAAGTATGATGAGTTTAGTTTCTGAACATCAGATACACCAAAAAACGAGTTTGACATCATTTTGGATATAAAGCCCAATTCAAGTTCTACAACTCTGAGATTCACAGTCAGTTATTTTCTAATGATGGTAATTAATTCACCTATCATCCTTGCTGTGATTTAATATAATTTCAATTAAACAAAAATCTGTGAGATAGTTAGCCACATGCTGTTTGAGTTATGCTCCGTATAAGTTGTCATTATTTTTCTTCTCCAAAGATAACACTATGGCTGCTACAGTAAATTTGGAGCTTGATCCCATTTTTCTGAAAGCCCTGGGCTTCTTGCATTCGAAGAGTAAGGACTCTGCTGAAAAGCTGAAGGCACTTCTTGATGAGTCTTTGGCCAGAGGAACTGACTCAAGCTATCGTCCATCTCAGAAGGTATTGGTATAAGAGAGCATGTATTTTTTGTATGTCTTTTTTAAGCTCCTGCTATTCCTGGTCTGTCTTTTATAGCTGAAAACTTGAAAGAGAATCAGAAATGAAGGAAAATATAAAAATAATTATGGAATGTTCATATTCATCATTCCCCTTTTATGCAACATAATCCACTAAATTAAAGTTAATGGGGAAAAGACCCAACACCTCTTTCCCTTTAAGTGTACCAAGATCTGTAAAAGATATTCAATACTATATTGTGGTTGTTATGATTTTGTAATAGTACTTTTTGTGTTCACTTTTATATCAGTTTTGTCATTTTTGTATATAAGCCATTGTACACACTAAGGTGAACCCAGAAATATGTATTTCTTCAGTTACAGCCAGAGCTAAAAGGTCTTTAAAATGCAGATTATTTATGCCACAGATAAATATGCAACAAAACAAGCTATTTACTGGTAAAGCTGAATCTGTTTTCTTGAAATTCTGCTGATGAAGTCATATGAGAATGAAGAACACCAAATGGTTCAAAGCAGAAATGATTTGCAGGCTGAAACCATTGCCATCCAATGGATAAACATTATTTTTCATCTCCTGGAAGTCACTAAACACCTGCTAGAGAGAATATTTGAATCTGAGATTAGTGTATGGAAATAACCAAGTGGGGAGATCCTCATATTGCTACATATTGCCATATGGATAATGAGGTAGTGTTCTCCCTTAGGATGCCTAGAAGTCAGCCGGGTATGTGCAAATGATGGTCTATATGCTGATACATTAGTAATATTTCATTTCTACATGTACATGGTTGCAAATAACTAAAAGGTGTTATTACTGTTGCCGCATACATCATGCTTGTACTGTTTGGTCTAACTCCTTTCTATTCAAATTGTTAACCCCCTGAAACCTAATCTGCAGTTCTTTCTAACACAGATCTCAAAACTCTCAGGTGACCTCTATGTCAGAACTCAAAGAAGCATTAGTTTGTCATTTAAAGAGGAAGCAGGGAGCCAAATCATAGTGCAGAGAGGCTTGGAAGCCAATTCTGATAACAGCTTGGCTGGTAATTGCCTGTCCTTAGGTGAAACTGAAGCGCATGCCAGAGAAAGAAATCTTTTGTTCTCCTCTTTTCAGTGTGTCTTCAGTATCAGCTGGGCTGCAAAGCTCAGAAATGGAAAAAAAGTACAAGAATTCCTTTCCTTGCATTCTCAGGTTGCAGGATTAATTTGTGGTTGACCATGAAATCCAAGAACAAAGGAGCACCTGATAACCACTGTGGAGTAGATGAGGAGATCCATTTCTGACTCTGGATGCAACAGGAAGTCAGCATATTTGGCGGGGATGGGGCTTAGGGGTCAGGACCTGTCCCAGTAAACAGCAGGCAATTACTCCCTCCTTACCAAGTGGGGGGGCTTATGTATATTGGTGTGATTAATCACTCATTTACAGACTCGCTTGGTGCTTATCCACTGCTGCCACTAATGCATCATTAATAACTACTGGTTTCTGTCGAGAGCTAAATTTGTTAATCCGATAGGTGAATGTGGACTGAGATTAAGCAGAAGTCAGTGTTTTTCTCCATGAGGGAATGAAGTGTTATGTCTGGTGACGTCAGATGTCAACTTAAGTTTTCAGCTTATATGGAATTTTGACCTCAGAATTAATTTGAAAATTCGTGTTCATTATTTCTTTGAATTTTCAAAGCAGAAAGGTTTTCCTTTTTAATAATGTTCCAAAGAGCATCTGGTTTTGGAAAAGGAGTCCTTTTCCTTTGGAAGGTGACTGATAAGGGGTGGTTTTAATAATTGGCTGCAGCTTAAACACACTAAATTGTCAATGTGATATGAAGACATTTAAGAAATGTTAAATCGATGATCACTGTTGTCTGACACGTTATTTGTATATCCTGTTTTCTAAATAATTGCAAACTAGGAATTAATTGAAATGCAGGGTTTACCTTCAATTTTTGTTTCTGTTTTTAGGAAGTAGAGCAACCAAAAGTATCTGTTACCAAACCCATTTCCAGTAAGCAAGAGCCTAAAGCTTCTAGTTTGCCTTCTGGCAACAGCAATGGCAAGCCCACTGCATCAGAAAAGGTGAAAAAAGAAGCAGAAAAAAGGTCTGCTGATAAAGTAAGTAATTTTTGTTCAAAATAACTTTGTTAATAAACTTGAAGGTGTTTTAGACAAAAGCTCTCCTTTTTAACCTGTGTAAGTCGACTTATCTAATCTGGGAGCTGTGTTATCCAGTCACATTGCCATTTAGGCAATCCAACAGAAGTCTTGTCATAATTATTCCGTGAATGTTTTCCCTGATCATTGCAGGGGGTTGGGACTATATGAGCTTTAAAAGATCCCTTCCAATCTGAGATCCTA